>SNQJ01S0041039.1:0-10488 GCA_010110895.2 Picea sitchensis
CCCCTTAGGGAATCTATCAAGGGTGAATCCCAAGGTGATTACAATAGAAAGACAACTGAAATTACATGCAACAGATCATACAATACATATGAATTATGATACATATAGTTCACATTAACATAAAGAATAATCCATATCACATAGATGTATCTAAACTAGAAGACAAAAAATTGTAAGATCACATGCATAGAGAAGCACAATCAGATGTATCTCTGGAGTCAAATATTAGGGAATTTTGATCCAAAAAATTTCATTAATATCAAAGAGAATTACAAAATGTGTTCAACGGTCCTTTTCTTACACACTTTTCGACCTTAAGCTCTCATTGATTCATAAGGTCTTCCTATCCTCCCAAAATTCGAATTCAACTACCATCCTATGATAATGCTAACAGTTACAATATATTTGGCTACAAAATATGAACACACTACTAAGAAGGAGTCAAACTTGACTCATTAAGTTCACATAACAACCTGATTAAAAAGAATCCTTGAGTCCCTAACATGATGCTCTCGACCCTTGCATTCGATGTGGATAAGCTGGCACACCTTGTCGATTCATTCAAACCAATTTGAAGGTGTTCTGGAAAATCTGTCATAGTTGTGTAGCATGTCTGCTGTGCAACAACAAACTACAACATAAATGTGGCATAGTTTCGCAGTAGCTTCTCTTTCTACACTTTTCTTTATTTTTATAACCTGGTTTGATTGATGATGATGATTGATGGTAACAATAATTTCATAGCCATGGTAGGGTTCCATAGAACCCCTTCTCTCCTTCGAAAAACACATTTTCCTCTCAAACCTTAAAACCTTGATACATGTAAAACTACCATGAAAGAGCTCACTTTAACTTCTAACTGATAAACTCCTTATGTTTATGCATTCAATGTCTATCACATTGTCACTATGATATTCCCACTCAAAACTTTGACAAAGAAATTCATACAACTGCTTGAAATTGAATTGTTACAGTTGTGTAGCGTGCCTTCTCTGCAACTATACATTTTTCATTTACAGATCAAAATGAAGAATCCAATTCATAGTAGGGAAGAAAAAGGATCATGTATAAAGATCCATAAAAAAATACCACTCTGTAAAATAATTCCACATTCAAATGTTTAGGGGATTTTGATAATCAGGGTTAGGGTTTTTTCTGCTTCTCATTGACAAAAAAAGAAAAATTGATGAATCCAGCTCCAAGGACTCAAATGTATGCTTCTTAAACAAGAAAATCAAGTTTTCCCTTCCCCCTCTTATCTTTCTCTGACAACTACAATTTTTGTTTGAGGGTTCTGTTCTCTTTTCTCAAAATCAAATTTTGTCGATATATGTTCTTGATTTTTTTTATGTAGAGGCAGGTTTCTTTTCACCATGAAAATTGCATTTTCTATTGCAGGCTCACAATCATCTAGGAGTTCTATACATTTGATATTTTCTTTTATATTATCCTCCCTCTATTGCATTATCATATCTTGTGCTTCTCTCGGCTGTTTTCTTAGTATTTTGAAAGTATGTTGACCCTCATCACAAGTAGTTCTCTTCTTTTTTGTTGGTTGGCTCTTTGTTGGAGGTTCTTCCTGAGTTTTCCACTTTCTAGCTAAGGATCTGGTCAAAGAAACAATAGGTTTAGGTATTTCTTTCACTTATGGACTCTTCTCCACTGCATTCCCTTTACCCTTTGTTTTGGAGATTGTTGGAGTTACATGAACTGATGGTTCACCTGTCACCGAGATATCTTTCTTGGAGGCTTGTTCCAAAGATTTTTTCTTCATTTCCCTATTTTCATGTTGCAACTGTGCTATGAAAAAATGGGCTTTCTTTAATTGCTCTTGCATCTCAATGATTAGGTTGTCTTTTTCATTAGGAAAGTATATTTATGTGAATTTTTTTGGATCTTCCTCAAGTGTTTTTGATGTGTGCATGGAAGACATCCTTTTAGATTCTAACCTAGTAATTGGTTTTCTAGGAGCTATGACTTCTTCTAGGGAAAATTGGATCCTTTTTCCCTTCTTTTTAGCTTGCTGACTTACTACAGGTTCCTCGGTTTCATTTTCCCTCTTTTTGACAAAAATATTAGGGAAATATGTGGTGGTATTTTCTACATATGAAGGTGTATCTCTCATGCTCTGACGGATTCTAAAAGAATCAAATTTTATCTGTGATGATGCTACAAAATCTTCCCAATCTCGATTCCTCTTTTTAAGTTCTTCTAATACTAACAACTTTACCAATGAGAAATGGAAGAGGTTAGGTTCTCCTTGATCTTTCCTTTCTTGTACTTTGTCAATCATCTTCCCTAGGCTTCTGAAAAAGGTAATAGGGTAGATTCAATGGTTTCCTACCAGTGAAGTGCATTAAGATCCTGATATGAAATTGGTAAACCCTAGTGAATCTCCCTTCACATGTAAAAAACCTTCGAATTACCCTAAAAAAATTACTATGATTCTCTAGTAGAATTTCTATGGGTATAGTGGCTCCAAAATCAATGTTTCTAAATTCACGATTCAAAAATTCATGATAGCAGGCTAGATCCAATTGCATACCTTTGAACCATTGTTCTCCACGAGTAGGAATCTCTATTGCAGAAGCAATGGTGTCTTCATAAACCTAAAACTACATGTTTCCCATCGTAGCCCCAATGCCATTAAAACTCATTTCAAACTCCTTTTCCACTTGCATGTTGTACCCCTGAATATTTTAACAAAACTTGATGCAACCCACTTGTTCAAAAGAAGCTCTGATTGTTGGATCGACATTCACTAACCTTAGACCCTAAGGCTTGAATATGACAATATCACCACCCTTTTTGTCCCTTCTCCTACCTTCTAGAGTTTCCATGATGCTGGTATGTATCAATTTCCCTATGAAAATTAAAAAGAAGAATTGTGCGCAATGTAAAACGCAACTCTTGTAGATGTGCAGTGAATGAGAAAAATTCGGTTTGATGTAGCAAGGGATATGTGTTTTAGGTGAAGATTGATTTTTTTGGTTCATAATAAAGGTTTTCCTTTCAAACTTCAACCAAGAACCTGAAACAATAGCTGGAGGGTGTACAAGTAAGGTAGGTGACGATGCACAGCGCTTTGAGCAACATCCCCTGCAACCCATGTGCAACAAGATTGGATGGGATATTTTCAGGTTCGTAGAGAAGCAACGAGGTATGGGAGGGGCTTATTTGCATGGAAGATGAATATTTTGAATGAAAAAACCAAATTAATTCACCACTCATACCTATCATATCGTGTTGTACTTCAAAACCCAATTGTGCAGCATTAGGCAGTTGTGCAACAACTTGTGCAACACTCTAATTAGCTTGATGATTCCATGTGCCTCCAACATATTTGAGCTCATGAAATTCTTTTAACCATGACAATATTGACTCTAAATAATTTGAATTGACCTCATGATCTTTCATTATGACTCTTTGCTGACATGACAACCCATATCTTTTTCCATCATGACCACATGCTTCATGACTCAAAATTTATTTTATGACCTTATCTAAACAAATTTGTCAATCAAAAACCCATTGACTCATGACCTAAGAGAAGAAATCCATGGTCTTTATGATACCAAGGCATGACTTTACCCTATCATACATTTTTAACTCAAACCCTAACAACCTATTTATAGGACACTAACATATTCCAATGAAACCATTATGTACAAACTCTTATATACAAATATACAAGTTGTTATATACATATGTACTTGTCAAGAACATCATATCATTCAAGAGAAAGAGATAAACATGTCTGCAGAGATTTGTGTCTACATGGTTTGGAGTCTTATTTTAACAAATAATTTGTCTTCCTTTTGAAATGATGTGAACCCAGAATCATTGATGACTTTGCAAAATGGAAGAAAAATAAAATTGATAGGTCATCAAAGAAATTTACATGATCACTTCATTACAACTCAAAAAAATATTTTTATGGATAATACATTTGAAATCACATACTTTAGACTCAAAGTCTGAGAAATCACTAGTCTAATGCCTCGAAATAGTTCTTTGTGGGAGGCATTTATAATAATATCCCAAATTTAACAAGCTTCAAAATGTCTGAAAAAAGAGGGATGAAACAACCTCAACAACATCTCAATGAAAATTAGATAAACCGAATTAAATGCATATGTCGTCTTACAAGCATGGATTTCACTCCTCTAGACCTGAAATATCATAAGAAATGAATGGAAGAATATAGAGAAAGATATGATCAGAATCAAATCTTGCCAAACATACATGGAAAACCTGATGGAAAGAATCAAGAAGAAAGAAAGATGAGGAAGAAAGTTCAGTAGGCTAATTCACAAAATCTTGGAAAGACAAAACTAACTTCTTGCAAAACTCTTTACCACTGAAAAAAATCCCAACTACCAATTGTCAACCTTTTGAATATGCTTCTTCTCCTCTTTTATATCTTCTCTTCATCTTCTTGAATCTACTTTTCAATTAGGGTTTTATTTTCCCTTTTGTAAATTTAAACTTACATATGTGTGCCATCAATTGGGACCCACTTTAGAAGCTCATGAATTTCTTTCAATTAAAACAATTTCCAAAAATAACTTGTTAACAAGCTAGAAAATAGTCCCAACTGTAATTTATTTTTTAGGGCATTATAGCCATGATTCCATCCATGGAAAATTACAAAGTGTTCTTCTCTTCTCTTAGCTCTATCTTTCCATCAAGTTATCATTTTCTCAATTTGACATTGGAATCAAAATTTATGGCCTTGGGGATATGAAGACTCAGCAACCATAGATCTATGCATGTGAATTTTGAGCCCTTGATTAAAAATATTCCCCATTTATCCCACATGTATTGGGGAATAGTTATCATACATATTTATAATCAAAATGCATCCCCATATTATTTGTGTGTGAAATAAAGAGAGTTATGGAGCCCTTTGTAGCTTGTGAACATTGTAACTTTTGGTTGCCACATCATCACCTAGTCATCATGACAAGTCACTTTCCTAGTCATATGTGTGTCCAATAAATATCATCCAAGTGTCAGTTGGGGTTAGGTCCACCTGACAGCCACATGTCACCCAGAGATAGGTCCACCTCACAACCATGTGTCCCAATATGGTAGGCCCAAGTTACTGCCACGTGTCCCAATATGGTAGGTCTATGCCATTTCCACATGTCCCAATATTCCAAATGATGGGGAAGGGATAAAACTTGCAATACAATCAATAATTTCATAAAATAATAAAACAGGAAAATAGAATTACATAGAAATAGGGAAATGAAAACTTGCGGGGTTGCAGGGATAGGGTGATGTAGAAAAATCATAAGATGTTCTCCCACATCTGCATTCAAAACTTAAAAATAAACTAATTATAAGAATCAATCAAGACTAAGTGTAAAATGGGTAATGTGGAAGTGTAAAAATAAACTAAGAATAAGAGTCAATCAAGACTAAGTGTAAAATGGGTAATGCGGAAGTGGGAAGTGCAAATTGAGTATTTATGGATTGTAGGTTTCAGGACTAGGAGTGGAAGGTGGAAATGAGGGAATGGACGCCTATGTCTGCATTCAAAAGTCATAAATAAACAAAGTATAATACTCAATAAAGACTAAGTGTAAAACTCAGTAAAATGACTAAGTCATGAGGGTGCAATTCGGGTAATGCAGAAATTAGAAGTGAAAATTGAGTATTGAGGGATTGTAGGTTGTGGGAATATGAGTATTTGTGGGTGAGGTATATCTTGGTCTCCCACAATGGGACTTCCACAACAAAGAAAATGGTTAAGTGTTGGGATTATTGGGTGGAAAAATAACGAAGTATGGATTATGGGTACTAGTATAGAGTATAGGTAGTAGTGAAAACGAATAAGTATGAAGAGTAGAGAGGAAATAAGGAAAAAGGGCTAAGTATTAAAGTGTAGAGAGTAGAGAGGAAGGAAAATAAGGAAATTTGGAGAGTAAAGAGGAAGGAAAATGAGGGAAAATGACAAAATATGGAGAGTAAAGAGGAAGGAAAATGAGGGAAAATTACTAATTATGGAGTGTAGAGTGTCAGGAAATGGAGGGTAAGTAATGTCGGGGTATATTAATGAGTATTGAGATAACACTAGTCAAAATTTCAAAAATGGAGAGGGGAAATTCCAAAATGGAGGGGGGAAATTGTCATATCTTAGGCATATTACCTATGTTTTGGATTCCGTAAAATGTTAGACGACACTGAGACAAAGGGATATTCAGTGAGAAGATGGACACACACCATTTCCTTATTTTAATGTCTTTTTCTTTTATCCTATTTTTGTTTCAAAGTGAAACCATCCATGTTGGCCTTTCATGTTGAAGAACTGCAATACTTAAGATGATTTAAAACTTGTTCGGTCTTCATGATCAATAGGTGAGTGTTATTTGGAACTTTCAAATTTCAAAAAGTTTTGGTCTCCGTTTAAAATAAGAACGTGTTTACATATTTACCCCAATTACTTAGTTGATGGGTGTCAGGAAAACACATAAAAATCTGGCTCCAACTATAGGATAGTGACCCTATATGGGTTTTTGAGGACCCTGACTCAAACTAATTACCTTATTGATACAAAAAGATCTTTTAAATACTATGGTTAAGTTTTAAAGCATGATTTCATTAACCATTTAGGAATTTGAAGAAAGAAGAATAATTAATGTTATAACATGGCAGTCATAGTAAGATATCCAGATATGAAAGTAAGAACGAAGAATCGACAAACCATAATAGAAAAATTGTTAACGGAGTTCGGAAATATCGCCTATGTCCTTAGGCCTTTGTCTCAATGGGTGAGGCTTTCTTATTTCTCTTCAAAGCTTCAAAATTACATCAGAAAAGTGTCAAATGGATTACAAACTAGTCTGGATGTGTTTTGCTAGACCTCAAGAATCCAACACAACTAGCGGCACTGCAAACAGTTGAGAAAAGCTCCCGAAATTGCCCCGCAAAGTTCCTCTCCTCAATGGCTTCCCTACATAAAATTGACTTTGGATTCACAATTATATAGCATTTCTCCTCTTTTGAACCTCCCCTAGGCTGCCAAGAACCTCTAGTTTATATAGGTTTGAATTTGGCAACAACCTCCCAACTTCCTACCAAGTTCTGGCCTAAAAAAGGGCTCCAGATCTCCCAAAAATGACCAAAATCCATAAAAAACAGGCTTAAAATCATTAAAAAACTTATTATAAGGTTTAAAACCCAAAATTTTGGAAACTTTCGGGCGCAATCCCCTTCCTCCATGCTCTTGGGCATATGGGGCACTGCCATATGGCCATGGGATGAAACTGGCACACTGGCCCCTTACCTTTCGAGTCTTGGTCATGTGGCTTGGCCATATGGCCTCTCCCTAATCCTCCATGTGAAACTCACTGGTATAGCTCCTGGTCGCTAGCCCCTTGTCGGTTAGGGCTAGCCCCTACCGACCGAGGCTTATCCCTTATACAGTGCCACCTCTAATTTAAAAAAAAAATGGTCAAATAGGGTCAAGCCCTTCCACATAGTCTGATTGGTCTGGCCCTTGGTTGTTAAGTCGTTGCCCATTCCTTGAGGTCAGGGGTTCGAATCCCTTGACCCATAATTTTTTTTTGAACTAGCTGTCATTAACAAAATCCAGGGTGCCACATGGTGCCCTCTGATTGGGCCACGTGTTTCCCTTGTATTGGTCTGTACCATCACAGTCAGTGTCTATTCATCCTTCCACATCACCATCGTACAACCCAATCAACTACCACATCATATTCTGTACATCCCTGTCACCTGCCTAGTCACTTTCCATGTCATCTGTCGTACAACCACATGTCGTGCCACGCCATGTTTGTACTACACAGTCACCCGCCATGTCAACATCTGTAAGGACCAACTGTCATCCGTATTGCAATTTTTCAGCCTATCATTAGGCCACTTCATGTACGTACTACCACGTGTCATCCGTACAGTGACAGATGTCAAATTTATACAATGCCAACTTAGCTTGAAAACACCGAATCCAAGTGAAACATGTCACCTCCTGGTGATGCCACATCAGCATGATGTCATCCTGGCATCATGCTGACGTCACCTATTGTATTGATGATGTCAACATTAACTTGACTATTGACTTTGACTAGTTGCTTTTTTGCCTGTTTGGGAATTCGATCAGAACGCGATAACTTTCCCATACGGTGTCTGTTTGAGGAAAAGAATTATATGGTCGGAATCAATGCGAAGAGATGGACGCAATGATGTTGTTTTCATCTGATTATGGGAACTTTGATTTTTAGGCCTTCCTAGATCCATTTTGGATCACACCTCCCCACTAAGACCTTTTGGTCCTCCAAAAGGCTACTAACTAATCATCAAGTGCGGGATAGGCCACCCCACTTGTTCTCTGTCTTTAAAATCTGTCCTGTGCACCTGTCTCATCAAGATCAATTGCAAAACAACCATGACAACTTACAGCATATTGTTAGCCACTTGTACTTTGTCACATCTTACTGAAGCCACTACCATCCATGTTGAAAACATTAGCAATGATAACATCAGAAATAGGACTTCAAATGAGCTAACATGTTTGTAGTACTTGCACGACATTAGCTTATCTTGAAGCAAAGTATGATTAAACTTCCATTCTACAACCATCTTATGTTCATGCTTAATATCAATTTCTTTATTTGGCACAATTATAGGTGTGTTGCTTGCATGAGTTGCCTTCCTTAATTGTTCCATTGTTTGAAGAGATTGATTTGCTTTCAAGTGATGAGCATGTACAACATATTCATTGCCTTCTTTGATTAAGTGATATTGATTTTGTTCCCTATAGAATATTTATTTGTGATCATACAAATAAGGACTTCCTAATACCATTCCAGATTCATTGAGTGGCACCACATCACACGTTACCTCATACACAAATTTTGATGAAATTGCAAACTTTAAAGTGCATTGCTTTGTCATGTGAAATTTATTATTTTTTCTTATCCATTTAAGTGAGTAAGGTTTATGGTGCATATGAGTGTTTAATCCCAATTGTTTAACCACCTCCTCTGAAATCAAGTTAGATTGAGATCCACTATCTATCAATGTGTTGACCTTAGTATGCCTCATTATGACCCTTATGTGAAACAATTTACTTTTAGAATCATATCCATCACCAATTTTACCTGTCAAACCAACTGTTTTGATTTTAGACTCATCACCCGATTCTGATCCCAAGTTTGTTGGTTGTGCTGTTGTTGCAACTATTTTCCTCCCTTTCCTTTCTTTGAACCACTTCGGTCTCTTCTCGGGATGCAATTTCCAACAATGGTCATCATTATTCCCTTGTTTCTTACAATGCTTGCGAGAGAGCTTATCTTCCTTTCTTGTCAGTGAATTTTCTTTCTTTCCATTCCACTTCCTTTTGTCCTCTTTTCTTGAACATGATTCCCATGATACACTAAATCATGTTTTCCCTACCTCAATGTATGTTGCTTGAAGAGAAACCTCATCAATATTAGTAGGTCCAAACATAAATATAGTGTTACGAATGTGTGCAGGCAAACCTCCTATATACTTCATAAGAGTTTCTTGGGTATGTAATGGAATTTCTAACATTAATGTGATCTTACAAAATTCATCTGTGTATTCTTGCACTATTTGTCCCTTTCTTAATTTAAGATCTTGCCATTCAATTAAAGCCTTCTCTTTATAACCCAGAGGATAAAATTGTTTTTTAAGTGCGGAAACAAAAACTTGCCATGATGGAAATACATTACCCACTTGTTGTGTGCCATTTTGCAACTTGCTTTGCCACCAGATGAGTGTTGTGGCTGCAAGTCAAAGAGATGCTGATTTGATTTGAGTTGCCTCATCCTTGATTTGTTGTACACTGAAATAACTTCCATCTATCTTACCTTGTTATCAAGCCTCTCTGTATTGAATTCACCATCATACATGGGTAATACAAACTTCACATCAAGATTAAGTACAGGCATATCATGTTTATGTTTATGGGAATGTTTTCTTGTGGTGAATTTGGAACTTTTACTTGAATAAGAAGAAGTTGATGGAGAAGAAGGAGGTGAAGGAGAAGGTTTAGGAGGATCCTCTCCTTCTTCAATTTTGGATTTTGAATATTCACCTAGAATCGATCTCTTCCACTCCAAGTAATCATCATATAAAACCTTTACCATCTCTGACATGGCAAATAAGGTATTTTTAAACTCTATCTCGTTATGAGAAAGTCCCTCTTTCGGTGCCATCTTCTCACTTTGATAATTCCTCTTTCTTGATCCAATCTCGGGATTCTCTTCAACAAGCTCTCCTTCACCTCGACTCAGATTTTCCCTGGTAATCATGCAAACGCAAAAGCCAACCGTCAACCTTATTTGATACCACTTGATCCGAAAAGATATTTTAAAGACTATTGTTATCGGACAAATCGGTAGGTGCGGACACTAACTGATCTCCCTAGATCCACCTAGATCTAGAACAAAACACACCAGAACATGACACTTTCCTTAGGTTTTAGATATTGAATTT
>SNQJ01S0041039.1:12777-60844 GCA_010110895.2 Picea sitchensis
TGAGGAGGTTAGGATGATCCCACTAAATCATGAAAGCGAGTAAGATCCAAACCATTCGGATGCCACCTCACCATGGAAGTTTCTCCTTCTAGAAGATTCGAGAAAACGTTCGTTTTTCCCACGTGTAAGCATTCTCGCACCCTGCTTATAGTGCAACCTGTGAACTATTCGCACCCTAGCTATGATGCAGCCTACGAGAATTAGGCATTCTCGCACCCTAATACATAGGCAGCCCGCGGACTTCCTTTTTTATAAGGTTTTTACACAAGAAAACGCAACTTCTTTTCTCAGGAAAAGTTCTTCTCCCTTCTCTCTTCAGGAACTCAG
The DNA here is from genome assembly GCA_010110895.2 of Picea sitchensis. Taxonomy (NCBI): domain Eukaryota; kingdom Viridiplantae; phylum Streptophyta; class Pinopsida; order Pinales; family Pinaceae; genus Picea; species Picea sitchensis. The sequence goes on from SNQJ01S0041039.1 coordinate 13,105, forward strand.
GCCATTGACCCCTCTGAAGGCAATAGATAGGTTTACATCATTAATGGTCATAGGGATGATGAAAATAATGTGTAACAACTATGGTTAAGTTTTAAAGCATGAGTTCATTAACCATTTAGGAATTTGAAGAAAGAGGAATAATTAATGTTATAGCATGGAAGCCATAATAAGATATGTAGATCTGAAAGTAAGAACTAAGAATTGACAAACCATAACAACAAAATTGTTAACAAAGTTCGACAAGATCGCCTACGTCTTCAGGCCTTTGTCTCAGTGGGTGAGTCTTTCTTATTTTCTTCAAAGCTTCAAACGTACATCAAAAAAGTTTCCAATGTATTACAAACTGGTTTGGTTGTTTTCTTCTAGGCCTCAAGAACCCAACACAACTAATGGCACTAAAAACGGTTGAGCGAAGCTCCCAGAATTGACCCACAAATTTCCTCTCCTCAATGGCTTCCCTGCATAAAATTGACTTTGGCTTCACAATTCTATAGCATTTATCATCTTCTGAAACTCCCCTAGGCTGCCAATAACCTATGGTTTATATAGGTTTGAATTTGGCAACAACCTCTCGACTTCCTCCCAAGATCTGGCCTCAAAAAGGGCTCCAGATCTCCCCAAAATGACCAAAATCCATAAAAAATAGGCTTAAAATCATTAAAAATCTTATTATATAGTTTCAAACCCCAAAATTGGGCAATTGTTGGGCGCAACCCCCTTCCTTCGTGCTCTTGGGCATATGGGGTGCTTCCATATGGCCCTGGGCTAAAACTGGCACGCTAGCCCCTTACTTTTCGAGTCTTGGTCATGTGGCTTGGCCATATGGCCTCTCCCTAATACTCCATGTGCAGCTCCCTGGTATAGCTCCTGGTCGCTAGCCCCTAGTCGATCATGGTTGGTCCTCACTGACCGGGGCTTATCCCTTATACAATGCCACCATTAATTTAAAATAAAATTCGACCGAATAGGGTCAAGCCCTTCCACGTAGCCCGACCGGTCCAGCCCTTGGTTGTTAAGTCATTGCCCATTCTATGAGGTCATGGGTTCCAATCCCCTGACCCACAACAAATTTTTGAACTAGTTGTCATTGGAAAAATCCAGGGTGCCATGTGGCACCCTATGATTAGGCCACATGTCGCCCTCAGATTGGTTTGTACCATCACAGTCAACAACACAGTTAGTGTCCATTCATCCTGCCACCTCATCATTGTACATCCCAGTCAGTTTCCATGTCATCTTCCATACAACCCTATCACCTACCTAGTCACTTGCCATGTCATTCATTGTATAGCCATGTATCATGCCACGTCACATCCGTACTGTACAGTCACCTTGCCATGTCATCATCTATACGACCCAGCTGTCATCCATACTAGCATGTGTCATCCTGTCATTGGGCCACGTCATGTATGGACTACCACGTATCATCTGTACAGTGACATGTCAAATCTGTATAGTTCCTACTCAGCCCAAAAATTTCGAATCTGAGTGACACGTGTCACCTCCTGGTGATGCCACGTCAACATGATGACATCATCATGATGTCATGTTGAAATCATCCTGGCATCATGCTGACATCACCTGTTGCACTACTAACATCATTGTTGACTTGACTATTGACTTTGACTAGTTGCTTTTTTGTATGTTTGGGAATTTGATTAGAACGCGATAACTTTCGCATACGGTGTCTGTTTGAGAAAAACTATTATATGGCCAGAATGAGCGCGATGAGATGGATGCAATGACATTGGATTCTTTTGATTCCGATAAATTTGATTTTTAGGCCTTCCTGGATCCATTTTGGATCACTTATCCATTGGTAAATGGAGTCATCCCCAAACCATTATCTCAATGCATCAAATTCTTATTAGGAAAACTTTACTGAAAACAACTTATATACATGAGAAAACAAAATCTACCTATCCTAAGCTACTTGGAGAGAAGGTTTACTTTCAAGTGTAAGTAGACTTCCAATGTAGCCCTGATTGAGAGTGTTGTTTTATTGGCCATGTTCTAGAGATATTCTTTCATCATATAATGATCATGTTTCCATGATGAGGTTGCAAAGATAATTTTTTGTTGAAAATTTGTGGAGAATTGTAGGGTTGTCTTTTTTTTTTCACCAACAATTTCATTGTCTTTAAAAATAAAATATACCACCCATGGAACCTCTTATTGAAAATTCCCTTCTTCTTTTGATGCTTGGAAGATATCTTCTTCATTAAAATTTTCTCCAGGTGAGAAATCAATAACTTGAAGGTTTAATGTAAAGTGATAACTTCTCCTTGCAAATTAAGTGGACTTTTGTGCAATCGTTTCTTTCTTTGGGTACCTTCTCCTTTTACCAAAACTTGAACAACTTTTGTTGGGCTTGGTGGGGAAGGAAAAGTGTCATCACAACATGAAATAAACTCGTCAAAGGATTCATCATATTGATCTTCTTTAAATTATAAAATATCTTTGGTGGAGTCACCAAGGCACATTTCTTCAAAATATAGAGTTTTACTGATGGAGTCTCCAAGGATCTCATCCTCACAAATCTTGGATGGTTATTTGGTTTGTAGAAGTTGCCATAAATTACTTGTTCCTGAAAATTCATTAACATGGCTTCTGTCGTTCCTGAGATTAAACTTAAGTCTCAAATACTAATGTCAGACATCAAGAATTTAATGAATGTTTTAGAAGGTGCTTTTTCTTCCATTGATTATATAAGAGTAAATCCTCAAATGAAATTAATAACAGAATAGGAAAGAGGTCGTGTTTCATCATATGAGTCAATTAATAAAATCAAGAGATATGAAGGAAGACTTACAAAACTACTGAACAAAATGAGGTATCAATGACAGATAAATCTTACCTTTCTCTACTGTAGAAGAAAAGGTAAAATGAACCCTTGAAAGGACATAACATACAGTGATCCAAGTAGTTTACAAGTCTTGTACTTACTAATAGAAAATACAGAGGAAAAACTGCTTGCTTATCAAATAACCGATAAAATGTGATTACAGTAGATGTTGTACTAAGTTGCAACCACTCACTTATGAAGGAGTAACATAAAGAAAAATAGAAGTATGGAATACAAAGGGAGCACATAACTCAAACTGCACAAAATTTGGAATCCCTGTCTGCACTTGTATTAATACTCACAAAGGATGAGTTTTCTTAGTTATAATATGGCAAGAATGAGGTTGTGTTTAATCTTTGAAATAAGTATTTATACAAAAGGTTCTCAACCCTAAGCGGTTGGAATTCTCCTTATTTCTAAAATAGTAAAAATTACAAAATGTGAAATTTAAAAATCTTCATCTGCAAATTTATGTCTCTTTGTCTGTAGGCAGAGACATTCCTTCTTTGCGTACTCCAGCTCAGAAAAAAGTTGGTCTCTAAATATGACTTATGCATCATTTGTTCCCAGACGTGTCGGATTTCCCTTGCTTGATGCACTGAATGCATCTACCCACAAATTGCACCACTAGCTTGGAGGGCTCTATGGTATCATTTGCCTCAAAGGTATAAAACTTCCTTTCTATATGAGGAAACTTATCTTCCACCCTCCTATCTTCTAGAGATAGAGATTGTAGTCTTAAGCTAGGGTTGACTATCCATTTATTCATCAGAGTAAGGTCAACCTGCTTCAATTGTAAAATTTCGGCCTGGGCTTCTTCCATACTTTCTTTGAAATCAGACTAATTTTTCACCATATCAATATGTCCCAGGGCCTTAGAGATATTTTCTCTTCCCACGTACAGTGACTCTTTTTAAAGAGAATAGAATGTTTCTTCACAAGCTCTTTTCACCTCCCTGGAAATTCTTTTACTTTCAGCTATATTAGCCTCCTAGTTCTTAAGTATTATATCTCCTCGGGTTTTTTCTGAGACAGACAATCTGGTGGCCTTGGAAACTTCCTCCTTTTTTGATGACAGGACAACCTCATGGAATGTCACTCTAGCTGCAGTGGCCTCCTTCTCTTTTATGAAAATATTATCTAAAGAGCGTTCTGCCAATCGATAATAGTCTTGAATGGTTTCTATTTTAGTCAAAAGGCTTCATTGGGCTGATCCCATTTTTTCTTGTACCTCTAAATCTTGGGCCTAAAAAGATGATATATCCACTGTTGTTTTTTCGGTCAGGCTTATTTTCACCTACAAATGTTTTACCAATTCCTTTCTTGCCTGTGAATTTTTTTGCATCTCATCAAGGCTGATCTTGAGCTGTTGAATTTCCTGTCTGTTGTGGGATCTAATATTCTCAAATACTTTAGTCATATCGTTCCTGACTGCCTGCTCTACAGTCTTTATTTTTTTCTGCAACTGGCTCACCAACAAATCCTTCTACTTCAACTTTTCCTTTAGGTTTCCTACCGAAAACTGGTTTGCAGTGGCAAAGGCTCCTAATGAATCTGCCACTTCCCTAGAGAAATGTGATTCTTCTTGGGCCTGTCCATCATACAGTACTATGTTCCTCTTGACAGACACGCCCTCCCTCTGATGTATCTCTCTTTTTACTACAACCTTTCTCTTCTTGCGAAAGAAGATATTGGAAGGGGGCATCTCTTATACCGAAATAGGCATGAGATCCTCTATGAATACCACTTCGGCACAAGGGTTCCCTCTACTGGATTGTATCAACATGATAGATTGAATGGGGTTGTTGATATTTATGGATGGATGTTTCCCGACTGTGTCAATAGATGACCTGCCTGGTGTGAATGGTGTTTTTTCTTCTCCCTTTTTAGTGAGGCCTCAGCATGATATTTAGATTGATCACCTTCTGGGTTTTTCAGTGTGGTGTATTCCATGTGAATCGAAGCCTTGGTTTTCTCTAGCTATTCTTGAGCATCCTGTCCACTGGAGATCCTTGTTTCAGCGCTAGGGGTCTCAATTCTCTGTGCAGCTGAAGGTGTTGGGGTTTCTCCCCGCAATTCTTTGGGAATGCCATTTCTTCGATGCTTCTAGAAGTTATAAAACTTGGCCAATCTATCTAGAGTCAGAGCTTGAACTTGACTCAATACCTCCTGATAGGACCTTTCTCCTTGGAATATTTCATCTCGAGGAGAATCTTCATGTTCATATATTTTCAAATTGTAGAGGGCCTCATGATTACCTACAGCCTTTTGTAGATCGTTCTTCTTGAATTCGATATTGACCAGATTGATTTCTTCCAGGTCCACGGCTTCTACTTTTGAGTGGCCGAAATACAACAAAGAAAACATACCAATCTGCATCGGAAAGGCAGACCATACCCTTTTCTGTACTTATTTTAGATCCTTACTAATTCCCCCATGTACAGTTTGATGTGCTACTTTGTGGCACACCGATCGATATAGTAAAAATTCAATCAGACCATGTGGAGGAAATGAACAATCGAAAACCCTAATATAGGACAAATGCTCTTCAATATACCAGTCAGCTATCTTGCCCAGATTAGCCACTATTTTGTCAAAAATCCTGGGAGGTGGGCAACCATATATAGGGGTATGCATCGGCACCACCATCCAGTTGCAGATTTTGTAGAAGAAATCTTTGGCTTTATCTTCCCAAATTTTTAAATGATAAACATGTATGGGCTCGACACTAGTTGGAGTCCAGTTCTAGCCCATCAGAGGAAAAGGTGTCATAAAAAAGACGATGTCCATGATGTAAGCCAACATGAAAAATGGGGCAGGTTGCCCCTTGGCTTTCAGTGATTGATATTCTGTAATCTCTCTAAACAATTTGTCTGAAAACATCTTGGCCCAATCAAAAGAATACCCGTCTGCTACTGTCTGCATAATAGGCACCCATAGTAACGAGAAATGGGATATGTTTTCCCTCCCGTAGAGTCTACACATCATCATTGCTACATAAATCATGTGAGGCTCTAGTGTGGAAACCTCATATACGCCATGGGAGTCAGCTCTGAACTTCTTAGGGTGAGAGCACCAATTCTTAATTAAGTCGGGTAGTTTTCTTCCATATTGGGTGCAATCCTTCTTGTCAAAGTCCCTTAGAAAGTCGGCATTGTAAATGAAATTGGGTGCTGGAGAAAATTTGTACATTACCTGTAAATGTTCTAGCCGGAAAGACCCAACTACGGCCTTTTGTGAATTGAAGATGGTCCTGGTTGGGATATCAACGTTTTCCAACGCCCAACCAATCATATCATTGTAAGGTAGGAGACTAGGCCTCGTTGCTATCTTATGTAGCTCTGATTGGGAAACAATTTTGAATTTGGTAGCCAGGGTCTCTGTCTCTTCGTCACCTAAATCGTCTGGGAAGTTGACCAATTCATGTTGTAGAATATTGAATACATGCACCCAAGATTTAATAGCGTTTATGCTTATGGGTGAAGTATCGAAAAATCCATCTGTTTTCTGGCTCAAACTTTCATCAATCCCTTTAACCATTTTTCGTGGAGCCATGATAGTAATAAACTTAGAACTGTATTACCTATCACAGAAAATGCACAAACTTATTATCTCACTAAGCTTAAAATGCAAATAGAGTTCAAACTTCAATATCTTTTTCACCTTAAGAGTGTTAATTTACGCATACCTTCACTGACAATGTATTTAATTTCCTTAATGGAGAAGATTTATGCGGGGTTCTAAGATCTTATTCAAAATAATTTCTGTAGATTGATAGTTAATGCCATTAATGTCTGGTGGTTTATGATCAGGAAAAGCATGGATAAAATTTGAATTTATCCACGTTATGATTTCAGCGAAAGATTAATCACGAGATAATTGTCATTAATGTATTAGTTAATTGCACTTATCGTTAAGTAAATTTAGGAATTTCGGATCTCAGGATATCCTATAACAGTTCAAGATGTGATTTCTGAAACGCGAAATCATGATGTGATTAATTAATTTTAATCATGTTTAATCCTTTTAAATAATCATGTTTAATCTCAAATATTTTGGGGTTTTGGATCTCGGGATATTTAAATCCGCACGAGGCAGGATCCCCGAAATGCGAAATCGCGATGTGATTAATTAATCGTTAATCATTTTTAATCCTTAATTAACCTGACTTAAAGCTTAATACATTTTGAGAGTTCGGTCTTTGGGATATTAGTGATATGATAGATGGTGAAGACCCGATTTCTGAAATCGTGAAACTATTATTCGATTTTTTGATTGGATTTTAGTTTCTTTTTAAGTATTTATTTCTTCATTCGTTTGGTCAATTAACTTCATTTAAAAATCCAACAGGTCATTTCCAGAAAGATAAGTTAGATATTAAGGGGTATCGAGACTTTCGAAGTGAGGCATGTTGAAACGCCTGAACTACGAAACTCCGAAACTTGAAATTCTAAAGTATTCTATAGATATTTGACTCTTTAACGAGTAGGCGACTCCATAACTTCTGAGAGGTTAGGATCATTTGATTTGATGGAAGATTTCATCAACGGCGAGAATCAAGAGCACGTTATTTTATTTTAAATAGAAACATAATTTTTTTAAAGACTAAAGTTCAAAAATTTATATGTGTTCCAACATAGGCTCCATCTAGGGATCGCGTCTCCCTGCGAGACGTAGAAGAACAATAGACCAAGTGCCTTTATTCGGTAAATGGAGTCATTATTGCATTTTTGTGAAACACATTCGGGAAAAGATCATACTGAGAAAAATAATTTCAATTGAAACTTAGAAAACTTTCGAAACACATCAAATCATGACCTTTAGTTAGGCTATTGGAAATTCCTCTTTCTTAAAACTGTATTCAGATTTGCTTAAGATAATCGAAACAAATTTAATTGATCTATCAGAATCTGTTCGATTTTGTTCGCATCAAGGCAAAATAATTTTAATGATTTAGTCAAGGAATCTTGCATAGGATTAGGATGTAAATCTTGTCGAAAAGGGAACTATCTACCAGAGTACATTATAAGGCATGTATAACAGCCTTGCAGATATCATAGACATTGCTTCACTGCCAACGAGCATGTTTAGTACCTCGGTGAAGTTATCAATTCCCTCATTGAATTTCCTTTCACCACTTCAATTAGTCATTTTCATTTAAATGCTGAGATGAGGGCAATCATTTAATAAACTTCCTTTCATCATATCTCTTTTCAGAAATCCTATGAATTTCCTTTCACCATCTGTCGTATATTTTAAAACATGAAGTGGGGGCAATCAATTTGTATGTAATATACTAGGGACGATATATGTTTATAATTTAGCAACAGAGGTCTATCAACTCACTTTGATTACTCTAAGATAATCCTCTTCCGACCTTCAAAAAACCTTTGCCTATAGGAAATTTCTCACGAGGAGCTTTTATTTTCTAGGGATTTTCCTTGAGCGAAAATAATCATTTTAGATCTGCTAGAAGGGGTAAAGTAGTCAGGATTAGCCTAGACATACTTTGTTTTAGTTAAATTGAGAGGGGTGTATAAATTTTCGCCTAACATTATTTTGAAGACATGTTTCTGGGTTTTCAGAGTTAAGGTGAAGCCTTTTTTCTTTTATGAAGACCATGGAAAGGTATTTAGAATCACAAGACAATACAATTCGAGGATAAGTAGGAAAAAACACAATGAGGATTCAGATGTTCTGTTGCAAACATGTTCATTCTCATGCAATCTTGTTTATCGGTTCTGAAACTTTTCTTTAAGGTCTTTTTATTGCTTATTTTCTTATTATGAATTTTATTTCATTTTTTAATTTTAGTTTTATTTTATTCAGATAAAACTCTTGGGAATTAACCGTAATTTAATATTCCTCTGGTTGTAGATTAGGTGACAATATCTATACAGATGAGACTTCTTTCATACTCAGTGATAACCCCTTGAAAATTCAACTTGATTCAGTAGGGTAGAAGCTCATACCTCATATTTTCTTTATATTTTCAACCAAGTAAACCATTTACTTGTCACCTTTTTCGAGAGAAAACCCATGTTCTAAAAAGTGAGTATTGATTTCTGATACATCCTATCTCTCGACTATCAACAAGTATCCTGCTTGAAAATAAATGTGAGAAATGTCAGGAACTTCTGTAGACCATAACTCTATGTGTTACCTATTTTTATATTTTTGTTTATATGAAATCTACAAACGTGGTTTTATTTACAGTGAAAGCAAAAACTTACCGAAGAAACGAAGAATTGCAAACAAAATAAGAAAATCAAACTGGTATAAGCAATGAGAGTTTGGAATCTGATTACTACATGAAGTGTTTCAGGAAGCGCCCATTGATAGGGGCGTTAAGGATTTTCCCATCAAGGTTTTCTAATAGAAATGAATTCTTTCCCTCTGAATCAACAATCTTGAAAGGTCCAAACCAAATGTGATCAAAATTTTCGTGCTTTATAGCGTCTTCCTTTCTAGCATCCCATTTCAATACTAGGTCATTAGGGAGGAACTCTCTATCTTTAGTTTTTTTATCGAACATGGATTTCATTTTGTCTTGATATTTCTGAAGTTTCTCATCCACTTCAGCCTTATTTTATTGTAATTCAATCAACTCGTTTATCCTTCTAGTAACATCGTTAGGTTCCTCCTTCGAGTCTTGCAAGAGTTTCATTATGAGAAGAGAAATATTTATAGGGAGGACCACGTCGGTACCGTACACGATTTGGAAAGGGGACATTCCGATTGATTTCTTAGTGTTGATTCTATTTTCCCACAAAACGTATTTCAAATGAACATGCGAGGGTTTCTTATTTCAGTCAACACTTTTTTAATTATGGTGATAAGAATCTTATTCGATGATTCGGCTAGTCCATTGCCCTGGGGATAGTAGGTCATGGAGTGTCCTAGCACAATATTGTAATTTTGACAAAAAATTACCGTAGACATGTATTTGAAATCTTGGGCATTATCGGTAACTATCTTTCGAGGACAGCGGAATCTCGATAATATGTTCTCTTCTAAGAAACTGATCACTACTACGTCCATAGCATTTCGTGTTGGAATGGCCTCTACCCATTTAGTGAATTAATCAGTAGCGGTCAAAATCCACTTATGTTGTGTGCTTGAATGCGAATGGATTTATCCAATGAAATTGAGACCCCATTGTTGAAACGGAGCTTCTATTTTGAATGGAATCAAGGGTAATGCAGGAATCTTTTACTTGCCTGAGAATAGTTGACAGGGGTTACAAGCTCTGACTTTAGTATTCATGTCTGTAAATAACTTTGGCCAATAATATCCATCTCTCAGGATTTTATAGGCCGTCACCCTCTAGGCATGGTGTCCTCTGCACACCCCTTCATGAAACTCGTTTATAACATTCTTTGTTTCAGCTTCTATTAGACATCTTAGCAAAAAACCCAGGGGATCCTTCCAATACAATTGATTGTCAATAATACAGTATTTTACCTTGTGCAGTTTTAGCATCCTCTTCTTGGATGGAGTCATATCACTAGAGCATTGAAGAGTCAAGAGACAGGAAACTATGTCGCAATACCAAGCCGAGGAAGAGAATATTTCTTGAATCTGAGTTTCAGGAGTCTCTACATCAAACTCTCCTATATTTGAAAGTTCTTTGTAAGCTTTCAGATGATTTATTTCCAGTGCTCTGAAATTTGATTCGGCTAATAGCTTAGCCAGACCCTGACCCTTGACAAGTTTGGTCAGTTTTAACTCAAGGTCAAATTCTTGAATTTTGGCTAACCATCGACCTCTTTTCCCATCGTTGTCAGGCTGAACCAATATATCCTTGACTGCATTGGTAGGTACATAGGTGATCACCTTGGAATGAAGAACATAAGTTCTGAAAGCTTTGAGGGCTTTCACCATTGTGTATGTCTATTTTTCCAGTATATCATATCTCAACTCTGCATCTCTGAGACTTTTACTAAAGATTTCTATTGGCTGCTCAAAACCTTCATCATTCTTTTGTAAGAGAACGATCGCAATAGTATGTTCAGAGGAAAATGAAAAAATCAAGAACTCTTTCGTATAATCTGGGTTGGCTAGCACCGATGCTTCTCCTATCGTTTTCTTGATGAGTTTGAAATATGCTTTGGCCTCGGTCGTCCATTTGACCTCATTGTCCTTTTTTAGCATATCTGGAATCAATTTAACAATTTCAACGAAATTTGGAATGAATCTTCTCAAAAAAATTATTTTTCCTAAAAAAGACTGAATTTCCTTTCTATTCCTAGGAATATTAATAGTATCTATAGCTTCAACCCTCTTCGGGTTGATTTTGATTCCATATCTAGATACTATATGGCCTAATATTTTACCTTCCTGCATTGCAAAATGGGATTTCTTGGGATTCTGAGACAAACTGAATTTTCTGCATTTCTCGAACATTTGTTTGAGGTGTAGAAAGTGATCTGCATCAAATTTAGAGAACATGGTTAAATCATCAAGATAAATGACAAAAAACTTATCTCACTCTTCGACAAATGCGATGTCCATTTCTCATTGGGAAGTGGCTTCTGCGTTCATCAGACCGAATGAAATTTTATCATACATGAAAGTACCCCATGGGGTGGTGACCACGATTTTTTCTTTATCGTCTTCGTGCACTGAAATTTGATTGTAACTTGAAAACCCATCAATCATAGACATTCTATTAGCTCCGATGACTTTTTCCAAAACATGATCCATTTTGGGTAGTGGATAATTATCTTTAAGGGACGATCTGTTTAAGTTCCTGAAATCCACGCAAAGTCTGATTTCACCGTTTTTCTTCCTGACTGGAACTAAATTGGCTACCCACTCGGAATACCTAAGTGGAACAATGATCTTTGAATCCATGAGATTCTTTACCTCCCTTTCTATTATAGGCAGCAATATAGGATTTATTTGTCTGAGCTTCTGCCTGAAAGGTTTGACACCCTGCTTTAATGGGATTTTATGTTCGATTAAAGTGGTATCATAAGTTCTCAATTCGTCATAAGATCAGGCCAAGACATCTTTGTATTTCTTAAGTAACTGGGCATATTTTCTTTTTATTTCAAGCGGAAGGTATTTAGATAACTTTACCAGCTTATGAGTCTCCTTGGTGCCTATATTACAATCTTCAACCTCTTTAGGCTGAGGCTGCAAAGTAGACTTTAGGGGAATATCGTCATGATCAAATAATCTTTCCAAAGGAATCAGAACTTTAGGGATCTGATTGTTTTTAAGAACCAACATGTGGTGATTAGCGATCTTATCTTGGAACTCCCGAGGATCTTCACCTTCCTGCATGATCCAAGTAGGGTCATTCTGATTTTCCTTGTCAATGTGTGTTTTGGAAAATTCATCAACCATTTCTAGAAATTGCTTGATATGCTCATCATCTTCAAAGACCTTCCAGTGATGTACATTATTCGTATTGAAGGAATGTTCCTCATTTCTATGTGGTGCTTTAACTTTAAAATAGTGGGAGGCGAAAAAGTGGTAGCCGCTTTCGCTAGAGAATCATCTTCTTGATTCTCTATCCTAGAGATATGATGGATATTAAACGATGAGAAAAAAATTTCTATCAAATCCCAGGCATGGTTTTTGTATGACCTTAACCTTTGGTTTTCAGCTTGATATTTTTTCCTAATTTGTCTTACAATCATCTCTGCATCATTGTAAACTATTAGATTTTCAATTTTTAATTTCCTGGCAGCTTCTAATCCTAAGACCAGCGCTTCATACTCACATACATTATTTGTGTAATCAATATCCCACTACAATCGATATGAGAAAGGACTAATGAATTCATCTCTAGGTGTGACGAACAACACCCCAGATCCTGCTCCTTCCCAGGACGAAGCACCATCAAAAAACATTTTCCAAACTCCTACACTATTTACATTTTTGTTTGTTTTTTCTATTTTTTCTTTCTTTTTCTGTACAACTTTATTCTATACATTCATCGAAACCATCATCAATTAATAATATAAAGTTTCCTAAATCCTGATTTGCGACATATACAAGTTAATTATTTGGGTTGTGCAGGTCACTTACAGTATATGCTAACCTTGTCTCTCTGTATAGACGAGTGAACTGCCCACCGAAAATCGGGATCGTAGCATACGTCATATCCAATTGAAGCGATCCTCCCAGCTTGGCACCCCAAGACATGGATAACAACATGCCATACTTCGCAGGAACATCAACAACTACTACATCCATGAGAATGCTTTTCACAGGAATCTGTGCAATATTAACTACCAAATCTTTAATCATACCAAGACATTTAACTTTCCTCGAATTGAAAGAATACAGATCTCGGTATGGTTTAGTAACTTCAAGACCCAGTTTTTCCATAATAACTTTGGGCATTAAGTTATACGAGGCTCCAGAATCCAACATACAGTTATGTAATAGGTGATCATACACATTCAACGTAATATAAAAAGGACCGACAAGATCTTTGGCATTTAAAATATGAGGACCAAACATTATAGTAGGACGATCATCTTCTAAATTAATGGTATTCACATGACTTTCAGTATCTGAGAAATTTATCATTTTGGCAATTTTCTTTCTATACGTCAGATTTTTAGCCAGTTCAACCAGAGATACCTGAATTTTGATTTTATTAATTTCATTTTCTAGATTGAAACTTCCAATCGTCTTTTCAGCCTCTCTGGTTGGGATCTCTATTTCTTTCTTTTCTAGCCTATTAGTCTATGTTTCTTTTCTTTTGGTACTCTTGGTTTTATCCGTTTGCATTAAAACTGTTTCATTTTAGCAGCTTGTGATTCAACTGTCTTTGTTTTGGAAGCTTGTGTTTCAACAGATGGTTGAGGTGCCTCATTCATTTTGTTTCTTGACAAGATATTTTTCGGTGGATCAATTGTAAAATTTTTATTTCTAGGCCTTAAATTATACTTATGTTGCAGTTCGACCATTATAGTGTCGGTGATTCCTTGATATTCAAAATCTCCCAGATTATTTATGTTTTCCTCATTTCCAAACAGGGGTTCTTGGCCCAAATATCTTTCGTAATCTTGTCTAGTCAGGTGAGGTTCTTGATCATTATCACTGAGGTTATCTATGTATTCATCAAACCCCTCAAAGTCTTGTGTATCATCACTTTGCATAAAGTTTTCTGTTTTAAAATGGGCTTTGATTTTATGATCCTCATTTTTTACTGGCCTTTGCTGGGTCTGTGGATTGGGATTCCTTTTGAAGTCTCTCCTAGCAAAAGGATCAGGTTTAGCCTAGTCTAATTCCATTCTGGGGATCTTGTTGGATAACTCTTCTATTATTTTAGCCATGTCATCCATTTTATCTTTGGCAGACCTCTCAAATCTGAAGGGTCCTGCTTGTTCTATGAATCATATGGTCTCTTTATTTCCCGTTTCGATTTTAGCTTTTAACTTTATTGATTCCATCATATTCGATTTGATTTCTATAGCATCGTCCTGCATTCTTGTGAGATCGAAAGATCTCCTTTCCCTCAACAGTAGGGAAAATTCGGGCTCAAAATCCCATGCAAATGTCACTTTTGCTGCAAGTTGGGAAGGTTTAACCTTAGCTGGAATTTTATTATATAATTTATTAAATCTCTAAGTGAATTCGAGAATTGTTTCTGAATTTTTATTTCTTAGAGATCCGAAGTCAGTTAAATAATAAAGGTGATCTTTCCTCTCACCCCATTTTCTCAGGAAGGGACTTTCTAACTCATCGTAAGTTCTTATGGAACCTATCGGTAGCCCTCAGAACCATGTTCTAACCTGTCCTTCGAAAGTTTGAACTAGGAGCCTAGAATAAACATCCTCGTGCTCAATTCCAAGGATATGAGGAAATTGGTCAAAAATATTTATGTGTTCTGTGGCAGTTAAGTCTCCTTCTCCTGTGAAATTTGGCAGGTTTTTCATGTAGTTTTTGGGTAAATCGTGAAGGGGAATTAGGAGGACTAAAGGATCATACCTAGCATCTACTTTGGAAAAAATTCTAGGAGGTGGGGGTGGTCCGTGACCACCTCCTCCTCTAGCACCACCTCCAGCACCACCTCCGACACCACCTCCAGCACCACCTCTAGCACCACCTCCAACACCACCTCCTCTAGTCCCAGCCATTGATAATCTAGGGGAGGAAACTTGGAGATTGTAGAGAGGATTTTCAAAAACTTGTAGGGAAATTTTGGCTACCGTGGGATGAATCGAAAGAGGTTCTGGAAATGAACCGTCAGGAGATAGAAAATCTGAAAAAGGGGGAAAAGGAAAATGAGGGCTATGTTCTTCTGATTTGCAAGATATATAAACGAGAGAACCAACTGGAGTTGAATCATAGTGTAAGATGTATTCTTCGAAGCTTCGGGGCACTGGAACCTTTATTTCGGGGGACCAGTGGGATATCAATAAGAGAAGGTATTGAGACGAGTCATTTACCTTGACTAGAAAAGGGGTCAGTTGAATCGGTCTCATATTTTATCTCAGGTAAAACTAACTCGGGGTTTATGATTTTGGTTTCGAGTTTATCAGTTGATGTGTCACCAAAATGTATTTGGGTGGAATCTTCTTGTAGAGTTAACTGTTCAAGTGGACCCTTAGCATTAGATTGTATAGTTTTGGGTTGATAAACCTTACTTGTGGATGCAACAATCTACTTGAGGTATCCCCTTGGTTTTAATAGTTTTTCAGGATCAGATATAGGCGTAGTCTGTTGGTCGTCTGGGTTCTTCCTGGTAATCTTTCTACCAAATGTCGGTTTTTCTAAAGTGGAGTCGCCAAGTGAAAAATAAAAAGTAGTCGTATAAATGTATTCCATCTTTGTTCACTATCAAAGAGAGAAACTTACCATGTCGTTCTCCTAGAGAAAAATAACTTTGTTTCTCCGTCCCCGACAACAACGCCAAAAAGACGTTGTTCCTGAGATTAAACTTAAGGCTCAAAGAATAACATCAGGCATCAGGAATTTAATGAATGTTTTAGAATGTGATTTTTATTCCGTTGATTATATAAGAGTAAATCCTAAAACTAAATTAATAACAAAATAGGACAGAGGTTGTTTTTCGTCATCTGAGTCGATTATTAAAATCAAGATATATGGAGGAAGACTTACAAAACTGCTGAACAAAATGAGGTATCAATGACAGATAAATATTACTTTGGTCTATAGTAGAAGAAAATGTAAAATGCACCCTTGAAAGAACATAAGATACAGTGATCCAAGTAACTTGCAGGTCTTGTACTTACTAATAGAAAATACAGAGGAAAAACTACTTGCTTATCAAATAACTAATAAAATGTGATTACAGTAGATGTTGTACTAAGTTGCAACCACTCACTTATCAAGGAGTAACATAAAAATAAATAAAAGTATGGAATACAAAGGGAGCACACAACTAAAACTGCACAAAATTTGGAATCCCTGTCTGCACTTGTATTAATACTCACAAAGAATGAGTTTTCTTAGTTACAATACAGCAAGAAGCAACCTGTGTTTAATCTTCAAAATGTGTATTTATAAAAATGTTTCTCAACCCTAAGCATTTGGAATTCTCCTTATTTCTAAAACAGTAAAAATTACAAAATGTGAAATTTGAAATGCTTCATCTGGGAATTTTGTTTCTTTGTTTGTTGGCAGAGACATTCCTTCTTCATGTACTCCAGCTCAGAAAACAACTGGTCTCTAAATATGACATGTGCATCATTTGTTCCCATACGTGTCGGCTTTCCCTTGCTCGATGCACTAAATGCATCTTCCCACAAAATGCACCACTAGCCTGGACGGCTATGTGGTATCATTTGCCTCAAAGGTATAAAACTTCCTTTCTATATGAAGAAACTTATCTTCCACCCTCCTAGCTTCTAGAGATAGAGACTGTAGTCTTAATCTAGGGTTGACTATCCATTTATTCATCAGAGTAAGGTCAACCTGCTTCAATTATAAAATTTTGGCTCGAGCTTCTTCTATACTTGCTTTGAAATCAGACTGATTTTTTGCCATTTCAAAATGTCCTAGGGCCTTAGAGATATTGTCTCTTACCATGTACAATGACTCTTTGTCATGAGCATAGAATGTTTCTTCACAAGCTCTTTTCACCTCCCTGGCCAATATTTTACTTTCAACTATATTAGCCTCCCATTTCTTAAGTATTATATCTCCTTGGGTTTTGTTCTGAGGGGGACAATCTGGTGGCCCTAGCAACTTCCTCCTTTGTTGATGACAAGCCACCCTCCTGGAATTTCACTCTATCTGCAGTGGCCTCCTTCTCTTTTATGCAAATATTATCTAAAGAGCATTATGCCAATCGATAATAGTCCTGAATCCGTTCTATTTTAGTCAAAAGGATTCATTGGGATAATCCCAGCTTCTCATTTACCTCTAAATATTGGGCCTGAAAGTATGATATATCCATTGCTGCTTTTTCCGTCAGGCCTTTTTTTCACCTGCAACTATTTTACAAATTCCTTGCTTGCCTGTGAATTTCTCTACATCTCATCAAGGTTGATCTTGATTTGTTGAATTTCCTTCCTATTGTGGGCTCTAATCTTCTCAAATCCTTTAGTCATCTCTCTCATGAATCCCTGATCTACAGTCTTTATTTTTTCCTACAACTGGCTCACCAACAAATCCTTCTGCTTCAACTTTTCCTTCACATTGCCCACTAAAAACTGGTTTGCAGTGGCAGAGGATCTTAATGAATCAGTCATGTTCGTAGCGAAATATGCTTCTTCTTGGGCATGTCCATCATACAGTACTCTGTTCCTCTTGACAGGCACACACTCCCTCTGATGTATCTCTCTTTTTACTACAACCTTTCTCTTCTTGCTAAAGAAGATATTGGAAGTGGGCATCTCTTCTACCAAAATAGGCGTGAGATCCTCTATGAATACCACTTCAGTGCTAGGGTTCCCTCTATTGGATTGTATTGGCGTGATAGATTGAATGGGGCTACCGATATCGGTGGATGGTTGTTTCCTAGTTGTGTCAATAGTTGACTTGCGTGGCGTGAATGGTGTTTGTTCTTCTCCCTTTTCTAGCGAGGCTTCAGCCTTAGCTTTAGCTTGATCACCTATTGGGTTTGTCCACGCAGTGTCTTCGACATGAATCAAAGCCTTGGTTTTCTCCAGCTATTCTTGAGCATCCTATCCACTGAAATGCCCTGTTTCGGTGCTAGGGATCTCAATTCTTTGTGCAGCCGGAGGTGTCGGGGTTTCTCCCCGCATTTCTTTGGGAAGGCCATTTCTTTGATGCTTCTCGAAGTTATAAAACGTGACCAATCTATCTAAAGTCAGATCTTGAACTTGACTCAAGACCTCCTGATAGGACCTTTCTCCTCGGAATATTTCATCCCGAGGATAATCTTCATGTTCATATATTTTCAAATTGTAGAGGGCCATGTGATTAGCTACAACCTTCTGTGGATCGTGCTTCTTGAATTCGATATTGACCAGCTTGATTTCTTCCAGGGAAATGGCTTCTACTTTAGGGTGGCTAAAATCCAGCAGAGAAAACATACCAATATGCATGGGAAAGGAGGGCCATACCCTTTTCTGTACTACTTTTAGCTCCTTACTAATTCCCCCATGTACAGCTTGATGTACTACTTCACGACACACCAATCGATATGGTAAAAATTCAGGCAGAGCATGTGGAGGAACTGAACAACCAAAAACCCTAATATAGGAGAAATTCTCTTCAATGTACCAGTCAGCGATCTTGCCCAGATTAGCCACTATTTTGTTAGAAATCCTAGGAGGTGGGCAACCATATATAGCGGTATGCATTGACACCACCACCCATTTGCAGATTTCGTAGAATAAATCTTTGGCTTTATCTTCACAAAGTTTTAAATTATAAACATGTATGGTCTCGGCACTAGATGGATTCCAGTTCCAGCCCATCAGAGGAAAAGGTGTCATAAAATAGACGACATCTATGATGTAAGCCGACATGAAAAATGGGGAAAATTTCCCCTTGGCTTTCAATGATTGATATTATGTAATATCTCTAACCAAGTTGTCTGACAACATCTTGGCCCAATCAAAGGAATACCCTTCTGCCACTGTATGCATAATAGGCACCCACGATAATGAGAAATGGGTTGTGTTTTCCCTCCTGTAGAGTCTACACATCATCATTTCTACATACATCATGTGAGGATCTAGTGTGGAAACTACGTATATGCCATGGGAGTCGGCTTTGAACTTCTCAGGGCAAGAGAACCAATCCTTAATCAAGTCAAGAAATTTTATTCCATATTGGATGCATTCCTTCTTGTCAAAGTCCCTTAGAAAGTAGGAATTATAAATGAAATTGGGCGTTGGAGACAATCTGTACATTACCGGTAAATGTTCTGGCCGAAAATACCCAACTGTGGCCTTTTGTGCATTGAAGATGCTCCTAGTTGGGATATCAATGTTTTCCACCACCCAGCCAATCATATCATTGTAAGGAAGGAGACTAGGCCTAGTTGCTATCTTATGTAGCTCTAATAGGGAAACAATTTTGTATTTTGTAGCTAGGGTCTCTATCTCTTCGTCACCTGAATCGTCTGGGAAGTTGACCAATTCATATTGTAGAATATTGAATACCTGTGTCCAGGATTTAATGGTGTTTATTCTTCTGGGCAAAGTATCGAAAAAACCATCTATTTTCTGGATCAAACTTTCACCAATCCATTTAACCATTTTTCGCAGAGCCATGATTGTAGTAAACCCAACATTGTATTACCTGTCACAAAAAATGCACAAACTTATTATCTCGCTAAGCTTGTTTTTCTTTGAAAACGCAAATAGAGTTCAAAGTTCAATATCTTTTTCACCTTAAGAGTATCAATTTATGCATACCTTCACTGAAAATGTATTTACTTTCCTTAATGGAGAATATTTATGCGGGGTTCTGATATATTATTCGAAATTATTTCCGTAGATCGATAGTTAATGCCATTAATTTCTAGTGGTTTATGATCGGGAAAAGCATGGATGAAATTTGAATTTATTCACGTTATGATTTCGGTGAAAGATTAATCACGAGATAATCTTCATTAATGTATTAGTTAATTTCACTTATCATTAAGTAAATTTTGGAATTTTGGATCTCGGGATATCCTATAACAGTTCAAGATGTGATTTCCGAAATGTGAAATCGCGATGTGATTTATTAATTTTAATCATGTTTAATCCTTTTAAATAATAATGTTTAACCTCAAATATTTCAGGGTTTCAGATCTCGAGATATTGAAAGTCACACGAGGCAGGATCCCCGAAATTCGAAATCGTGATGTGATTAATTAATCGTTAATCATTTTTAATCCTTAATTAACCCGATTTAAAGCTTAATATATTTCTGGAGGTCAGGCTTTGGGACATTATTGATACGATAGATGGTGAAGACCTGATTTCTGAAATCATGAAACTATTATTCGATTTTCTGATTGGATTTTAGTTTCTTTTTAAGTATTTATTTCTTCATTTGTTTGGTCAATTAAATTCATTTAAAAATCCGACAGGTCATTTCCGGAAATATACATCAGAGATTAAGGGGTATACATGTGTGGTGACTTGGATCTTTTGAACGCTTTCGTGTATCAGGACTTTGGAAGTGAGGCATGTTGAAACGCCTGAACTACAAAACTCTGAAACCCAAAATTTTGAAGTATTCTATAGAGATTTGACTCTTTAACAAGTAGGCGGCTCCATAACTTCTGAGAGGTTAGGATCATTTGATTTATGGAATATTTCATCAACGACGAGAATCAAGCACGTGTTATTTTATTTTAAATGGAAACATAATTTATTTAAAGACTAAAGTTCATAAATTTATATGTGCTCCAACACCTTCAAGGCCATTTGACAGTCCTTGAACAAGGTTTTCAAGAACCCAATTCATCTTAAAACAATATTTTAGATATTTTTCCAAGACTTGACCAAACAACTTCTAGTTTTCCAATAATATCTTATCCTAAAAAGTATTAGATTTCTTGAAAATCAATCATTCCAATTTCTAGTCTACGAAATGACACTTTTGTTTGTCCGTAGTTGAGTTGCCAAAAATGTTGATCTAAAATAATTTTTAAGGTATTTAAGATAACATCATGAGGATAAATCCTCCTGGATTTTTATAGAGGTGGTACTCCTCTTTATTTATACATGGAATATTGTTCTTATGAAATTGAATGCATGTAATAGAAAATCCCAACAAATATTCCAATGAAACCATTATGTACAGACTCTTATATATAGATATACAAATTGTTATATAAATATGTACTTGTCAAGCACATCATATCATTCAAGAAAAAGAGATAAATATTTTTGTAGAGACTTTTTTCTGTAACTGCAAGGGACCTAACCTCCCTAACCCCTCACGTAGGTAGAGTAATATAATTCCATGTAATAAAGGCCAATATTAATAAGGCCTAGTAATAAGGAATAATAAGTCAAATGTAAGAATACCTAATAGAAGATTTAGCTTCTAGAAGGATCTTCCTCTATATTGTTCTTTTGGATAGATAGAGTATAAATAGAAGTAGAGGGTATGAGAAATCTTGTCTTGGATATTATTGTAATAGAGCTCTGATCTGTTGGAGGTTTCCCCCTCGAAGAGGCAAGTGAACATTGCTATCAGTAATCAAAGTTCTCTTTCTGGTGTTATTCTAGTATTATTCTAGTATTGTTCTGATTATATCATTGTTTCTCTATCGTTTCTAGCTAAAATATTTATGTTCTGCATACTATTTTATATCTAGAATACTACCAGTGGTATTAGAGCACCTTCCTTGGTAGAAAATTGTGGGTTAATTTTTTTTTTTCCTGGTAGATTCGTATTCTGGCATCTTAAAGCTACAGATATTTGTTGTTACATACATAAACCCATGGTTGGGGATTCATACACGCAGGAAATACAAGTGGTAGCTAAGCGCACATATGTTGTCCACCCTTGTAACCCATGTTAGTACTCCTTCGAGTGGTAGCGCATTAAAGAACACATGTATATGGATCAACTTAGATATCATAAAGCCCTCCATAGATAAATCAATCGACTTCCTGACTATTATAGTTCCACCAAGAACATCACTAGAGAAGATACTCTCTAGTACTTGGGTAGTCGGGTAGTATGACTAAGGGCATGGTCTAGCCTCCTTAGTTGGTGCCATGAGATATTGGGACGAGTACTATTGTTGGACCCCACACGTATATCATATAGCTATATCACATGGAAAACCCTTGTCTGTAGAAACCATGAATATCCTACCCATGGGGAAAGAAACAAAAAATAGAACAGACAAGATTTATTATCGCGCAACTATGCCTTCTACATTTTGGTTGTAAAATTACTACACATTTCTTCCTGTTAAGCATTTGGGCATTTCCTCACTATAGTATTATTCAGGCCTGAGTATAAATCCATAGGATTTAAAAAAAAAAGAGTATAGTGGTCCTATCGACACACTTATTTGGGACCTATCCCACTGGGTTCCTTTCTTCGCCCCGATTCTAGTGATGCCTTTCATTTTTAACACCATTATTTTTGTGGACCCGACCTATCCCTGACACCCTTATTTGGCTCTTATCCCTTTGGATCCCCCTTTTCTCCCAGATCGAAGTGGTACCTATCATTTGAAACCCTTTTTCTATATGGTCCCACCCACCCCTCCAGACCCCTTTTGTTTCCCCTATACCATTTTCTTTCTCCTTTGTCCAAATGAATACCACACAAGCCCAAGAACTTAATGTCTTCATTGGTGACAACCATGAGAAAAAGGAAGATATTGTCATGGGGGAAGACCTAGGGTTCAACGCTTCAACAGTGCACCAAAAAAACC
The DNA here is from genome assembly GCA_010110895.2 of Picea sitchensis. NCBI lineage: Eukaryota > Viridiplantae > Streptophyta > Pinopsida > Pinales > Pinaceae > Picea > Picea sitchensis. The sequence continues at coordinate 35,751 of SNQJ01S0041039.1, forward strand.
CTAACTACCATCCCTTTCGGCAACACCTGCGAAGCAGATGAAGTCTCACCTGAGGTAGAGGCAGGGGGGGTTGCAGGACTCAAGTGTCTACAACTTAGCTGGGACATAGATCTATGATTAAAACACTTAATAAAGCTCTTATCCAATAGTATGCATTAGTTTATGATCCTTATTCACATCACAGATTAACCCTTATTAGAGATCATTGCAATAGTAATCAAGATTTAAGCACATCTAATCATTTAGCACATATCATCAGAGCAGATCTAGCATTTATTAATATATAAAGCACTAAGAACCAATGGATCTACCTATCACACATCAAGAATAGTGCACTAATAATATAGATACATAAACATCATGAACAACATTGCACAAAGAACAACAACACAGGATATACGTGGTTCACCCCAGTGTGGGGTTACGTCCACCAACTCTTCTTCTTCTTTATTCATATTCAATCTCTTTCACATTCCTTTGCTCCTGTGCAAAAAGCCACAGAGCCACTCAGCAAAGGATAGGAGATCTTCACTCACCTCTCCATATCATCCTTCCCCAAATTAGGTCAAGGAACAAATCCAACTCCTGAATAACACAAAGCCTCTTACAATCCTCTTGCACTTTGCTCTGCAAGTCTTAACACATTCCCTTGCACTAAGCCAATTACAATTATTTGCACATAGCTAACACTAGCACTTAGCCACAAGCGGCTTCTTACATCACCTAGCTACTTATTTATACATTTCAAAAGGGCCTAAGCATAGGTAAACCCATGGGTCGACATCCCATACCCGTTACATAAACACTAAAACCAAAAAATCCCACAAACAGGGTGAGATCCCATGATCTCTGCTTTGCCTAGGTGCTCAGTCTTTGACCAGCTTGTCGAAGTCCCACAAATGGTCAAACACGACCAATGTTTCCACAAAACTTGGTCGAGGGCCAACAGGCCCCCAACACTCACCTGTGACTCGTCCCAAGTCACTCTTATCTAGGTAATACTGCTTTGAAGGCCTCGAGCTTAGATCGAGTTGCCTCAAATTGTTTCTTCACCAAAGCCTCCTGCTCGGTAAACTCCTAAATGAATTTCTCGGTGATAGGCCCTTCCAGGAGTTGTTCCACTATTGTGACCACTTGATCCAATTGTGACCCTTGTCCCTCGATCTCTTCAAAACATGTGCAGGATTCGTCCTACACTGGCTGGAGTCTCTGTGTCACCTCCATAAATATACTCTAGATGGCATTGACTTGCTGCTGAACTCGACGTTGCTCCTGCGATCTCTTCATCTTCTCTACTGCAGTAAGCAGCTTCATCTGCACTTGCACAATCGACGCCTGTTGCTTCACCTCCTGGAGTTGTGCCTCCAATGTCCTCAGCTTTGAGTCTTCTGCAAGGCACTCATAGGTATGGTCAATTATATTACTTAGTTTCTTACATACTTAGGCCAACACCCTAATTCTTTCGACTGTGTTGTTGGAAGTTTCCTCCTTTTGATCCCGCACTTCTTGTGGAGTGCTAGGTATTGCTTGTATTTATAACTATGCTACTCTTTCTTGAAGCTGTTGAATGGCCTCAACGAGCTTCCCCACTTGGTTCTCAGTTGTCTCTTCTTCCATCTAAGACAAGATCGACACAGAGCAAAGTGCTCTAGTCACTACCCCTCTGACCACAGTCTGCTATGTAAGCAACCGGTCTTTCTCTTTCTGGATTTTCTCTTTGTCCTCTTCAAAATTCACCCTAAGGTCATATTTCTCTTGCTGCGCAACCTGAAGTTGCTCCAGGACCTCCTCCTTTTCTTACTTCAAGGCCTCTATGGCCTACTCCTTTTCTTATTGGACTTGACGAAGTCAAGTATCTGTTGCATCTGCTAATCTGTGTAATTGGGTGGGCTCATCCCCCAATTATATATTTTTTGTTGAGGATGGCGCAATAGATACTATGAAAAATGACTGGATAGCTTGTTGGATGTCTTTGACTCTTGTTTTTATCCATGTCTCTGCAATATGTCTTCTGAAGGATCCTTGACAGTTGGGATGATGAGATCGACGTCATCCACAATGAGCACATTCTGTGACTGAGGCTTATTGGCTCGGGACTTCTTCTATGCATAGAAACCTTCATTTTCTTTAATGTCTCAGCCTCTGTAAGGGGATCCTTTGGTGGTGTCACTTATCCCTTTTCTTGCTTGTCTTTTCCCCCTTCCTCCTCTTGGTTTACTTCGTCGCCTCCTCCTCCTTCAGGGGAGTCAGGTGCAGTTTCCTCTGATGCATTGTCCTTCTCCTCACTGTCTATGTCCTTCACTTCCTCATTTTTCTTATTTTTCTTTGTGCTTCTTTGTCCATCATAATCCATCTGGTTGACCAAAGGACTTTCGATGATGTCAGGATCAAAGAGTTCTGCATCTACGACTGGTACAAGGAATTCGATTGGTCATTCCTTAGTTATCTCCTCCATGTCTTCTTTAGTCAATTTGTAGTAAGACTGCAACTCCTCTTTACTTGCATCCCTGCAAGCATTGATGTAGATGAAGTGTCGGTCTGCGCAGAACTTCAATAGCAGTCTGTATGTATGCAAGGTGTTCGGGGTCATTCGCGGGAATGATTCAATGGCGTGCTTGAGTTATATATAGTAAGCTTGGAACACCTCATTTGATTTCCACTACTTCACCATATCGCTCTTATACCACAAGGTGGTGAACCTCGTGGCCAATGGCTCTGATGACTCGAATTTCAGGAATGTCTCTCCCTTTGGCATCTCCAAAGCAACAAATGCAATGATAATCAACAACCAATTGAAGTGAAATTCGTAGCCTTGGTCTTGCGCTTCGCGATAGTCCTTCTCCAACTAGTTGAAGAGGTAGCTCATCCAGTTCATCTGCATCCCTTCAACACACTTCCCTGTGAGGTCGACTACAAACCCTATGACTTGTGTTGATCGGTTCTTTCTAACAATATTTCCAGCGATCAGCTGAAAAGCTAGACGCATTGTTCCATCCTGGATGGAGGCTACCTTGTAGCCCCTTTTCCCCTTCTCCACATTGCCATATACCTCCTTGATCTGTTGCGCCAGGGAGAGATCTGCAACCTTCCCTTGGTAGAAATGGTGAGGGTTTGTTCCTTGCATGCTCAGTCCAGTAATCTGATAGATCATCCCTGGATCCATAGTCGCGTGCCTATATAACCATAGATAGTCTCCATGGTAGCACAACAGGAGGATTTTAATGCATGTGTTAACCTCATGATGTCTACCAAAGTGGGGGATCTTCATAATGTTTAAGATCATCGACTGCACGATCTCTTTAATCCATGGCTGGGAGACTATCTTGGGCTTCTTCCCCATCGTCTTCATTAGGTACCTATGCGATGCAAGCATTGCATAGTTATTTCGGTCTCCAAGGTTGAAATCACTGATCTTGAGATCTAGGATCACTCCCAGTTGTGGTCTGACTGTGCGTATCTCCTTCGGGAGGTACGCAGTGATCAGCGTGTACTCAAAGTCAGGAGGGACATTTTCACGACTAATCGCACCAACCAAAGTCGGGATGTAGTCAGGCAAGACGAACGAGATCTGCTTCGCATTCGCCAGATCGTCACAATGATTGCTTCTTTTCTCAATCGTGGTTCGAGATGGCACAGATTGACGTCTAGTCAAGGGGGATTCTTGCAATCCACTCGTCGATGATTATTGTATATCGAAAGACATGATTTTCTCATCCATAAGGTTGATTCAGATCTCTTCTACAGATTTCTCTACTGCGCTAAGTTCATCCGACATGCATGATTGTAATCAAATAACTTGGGTAGGAGAATGGACACTCAAGGTAATCAAATCAATGGCGAGGTCTAGACAGTACATTGCGGTATGAAATCAATTCTTTGTTAGCTTGAATATCTTAGGTTGCAAAAGTGGTCCCGATGCGGCATTCGACAGATTAAATAAGCAACGTCATAATGGATTCCTTCAATTGGTCGAAATTCCTTAATCAATATGAATCCATACATTATGGTGCGGTCTCAATAGTCTAATGGTGATCTTTCCGGAAATAATTGTATTTCTAGTCGTTCTGGAGAATCATTCCAATGGCTGGGACGCCTCCAACGGTCATATAGATTCGTCGTGGGGAAGTTCCATTCTACGCGGTTCTACGATTTCGACAAGGTTCAAGTTCTGCAAGCTTGCCTTCTGCGAAATCTCCTTTGGAACTTCCTACAGTCTTTCTAACTTTTCTTTCTTCTTGCTGAGATTTCTTGCGTTCTTCCCTATGATTTGAGTCACTGTGTTCCGCTTTCCATTCTTGTTATTATCTTCTCTTAGTGTAGTAACTTCTCATTGCCGATGGTATTTCAAAGGGTTCAAATGTACTACTCTTCTTTTACTATTTCTGGGGTGGGTGCTCTTCTCTCCTGCATGGACAGGTTCTTTAAACATTCTTGTGTTCTATCAACTTCGACAGCTAATTTTATGGTCATCAGTTGCTTTGACTTGTCCTCTTGTTCTTCTATTAGTCGTGCTATTTTCTTAGCCATGAAGTCCCTTAATTCTTGTTTTTTTTGTTCTACAGCTACCTCCTCTACTTTCCTTCGGATCTGATCTTTCTTAATCCAGGTCGTTCCTAGAAAGAGTGAAAAAGGGGCATTGTTCTCAACAAACTTAATGACCTCAAATTTTTCTTTAGTTGATGTTCCATGGGAAATCATAAGTGCATTAGTAACTCTTCCACATAGGGTTATCATTTTTCCTTTAAACAATCCTATCCTTCCCAATGAAGGAACCATAGCAGTTTTTTCCAAAATTTCCCAAGTGCTTTCTGGCATGATATTCACCTATGTTTCATCATCCAGAACACAGTCTATGTCAAAGTCTCTTATTCGTGTTTCTATGCACTACTTCTCTTTTAATATCTCTGGTAAACTGATGTCTCTATGATCATTTAGTGTTTCTTTCAGTTGTAATAACACAGTCTCTGTTTCTTTATGGTTCTCTAACATATCCTTAGTTTCTTAACCTTATTCATAGTTGTCTTGTCTCAGGTTCATCTTTTCAACTTTAGCAATCATTCTAGGGAAATCCAAAACCTCATGTCCAACAACTTTACAACAAAGAAAAATAGGACCTATACCATGGAATTCCTTAGGAATATGTCCCGATCTTATGCAATTATAACATAATGTCAATCCTCTCTTTATCTTAAATGATCCCAAACCTTTTCTGTACTCCGCACTAGGATCACAGTGATGGACCTGCAATTGCAAAAATTTGTTCTAGGTTCCTGCACCCATTTGTTAGTCCAAATATTCTTTCTATGGATAGGAATAACATATCTTTCACTATCTCTATCAGATTTATTCAGATAAAATCTTCTTTCTTCTAGCTGTGCCATAGTTTTCAGACTATGACAAAATTTTTCACACATACCTAGATTCATACTTTCAAAGAAAAAATTTCCACTTATATTACCTTTACCAAAGCACAAAGAATTAAGATCTTACCGCTTTTCCTCTGATCGGACTTCTTTTTCTTAGCACAAAACTTCACAAGTCAAGTAGAATACTATGCACTACAACAACATATCTAAGAACAAAGCTTTCTCTTTTCTTCAGTTCCTAGCAATCACAGTTTTAGGTCCTGGCAACGGAACCAATTGTTGGCACAGGGGCAGACCAAGGGTTCAACGCTTCAAAAATGCACCAACAAAACCCTAACTACTGGCCCTTTTGGAAACACCTGCAAAGTAGATGAAGTCTCACATGAGGTAGAGGCAGGGGGGGTTGCAGGACCCAAGTATCTACAACCTAGCTAGGACACAGATTTGTGATTACAACACTTAATAGAGCTCTTAGCCAATGTTATGCATTAGGTTATGATCCTTATTCACATCACAGATTAACCCTTATTACAGATAAACAGAGTAGTAATCAAGATTTAAGCACATCTAATCATTTAGCACATATCATCATAGAATATCTATCATTTATTCATATATAAAGAGCTAAGCATCAATTGATCTACCTATCACACTTCAATAATAGTGCACTAAGAAAATAGATACATAAACATCATGAAAACCATTGCACAAAGCACAAAAACACAGGATATACGTGGTTCACCCTAGCCTGGGGCTACGTCCACCAACTCTTCTTCTTATTTATTGATCTTCAATCTCTCTTACATTCCTCTCCTCCCATTCACAAAGCCACAGAGCCACTCCGCAAAGGACAAGAGATCTATTTTCACCTCACCAGATCCTCCTTCCCTGAATTAGTTCAAGGCACAAAGCCAACTCCTGAATAGCACAAAGCCTCTTACAATCCTCTTGCACTTAGCTTTGCAAGTCTTAACACATTCCCTTGCACTAAGCCAATTACAATTATTTGCACATAGCTAACACTAGCACTTAGCCATAGGCAGCTTCTTGCATCGCCTAGCTACTTATTTATAAATTAAAAAATGCCTAAGCATGGGTAAACCCATGGGCTGACATCCCATACCCATTACATAAACCCTAAAACCCTAAAATCTCGCAAAACGAGCAAGATCCTGCGATCTCTGCTTCGCCTGGGCGCTTCGTCTTCGACCAGACTGTCAAAGTCCCACAAATTGTCAAACACGACCAACGTTTCCACAAAACTTGTTCGAGGGACAATAGAAGAAATCAAGCATATCAGTGCCAACATTAGTGTTGTAACCCTAATTTGCACCAGACATGCATACCTAGCAGCAGGCCATCTTACTTACTATTTTCGCCAAGCCAATACTGAATAGCTCTTCTTAAAAACCAAATTTGTGAAGGTGTACGTGTCATGCACCACTACTACCCACATATGTACACTAGATGCATCACTACTTCCCACGTACGTATGCTAGTTGCACCATTACAGCCCGCGTATGCTCACAAAAGTTGCAAAAAATAAAAAAATTGCAAGGGATTCATTAAGATTATGGGCTATTGGGTGGTTTACTAACCATTTGACTGCCTATAGCTCGTCACCCAACCAAATAACCATCTTTTTTGCATATAAAAAGAGGTTTTGCGGTCTCATTCTAAGGATAAACATAGCAACAGTGAAAATATGCCCATTTTGCTTTCCCCCCTTGCCCCAAGAATTTGCAGCCACATTGTGAGTTTTGAGCCAGAATTCCTTATTCTTGCCCCTTTTTCCTCATCCATAAGCCTATGCCCATTATCTAGAGAGAAGTATGAGAGAATAAGGATACATGGAAGTAGTTGGATCTTGGTGAAGAGGATCCCAGGACTGGGTTCGAGGAGCAGTCGTCGATATCGTTTTGTAAGTGACTTTGTGAGATTAATATAAAGAAGTACTTTTGTCGTCCCGCCATATGATATGTTTGATATACATTTTGTTATGAAATCTAACCCACTAATTCATATATAGAATGCATGTTTGTAGTTTCTTGTTTGTCTTTTGGTGAATGCAGGTCAACCTTGGGAGGATATTTGTAGTTGAGAAACGACCGGGCTTAAAGGGATCGACACTGGACGCGGAGTTAAAGGTAGGACTATTGGATCCCTGTAATTTGTATTTTATGCATGAATATGGGGTGTTGTCAGGATAGTTGTTAAAAGTAGGAGACTTAAGATGGTTAGCCCTGCCTGCACTTTAGAACCCTAGTGTAGTCCGTAAGGGGGTTTTCCCACTATAGCAGAATTGGCGACCATACTGGGGAGCCTCTAGGGTTTTTAGGGGATGTTTTTGGGTGTTTTAATTGGTTTAATTACCTCTTTGAGTTCTTTGTAATTTGTTGAGTCTTCAAGGGATTTTGGTCTGCCATACCAGTACTCACTTCCTGGTCTTTTGAATAGATGTCTTTTTCGGTGCTAATTTATCCCTTTTTCGAGCCGACTAGACTATCCCCAAAAAAGGTACCCCAGTGGAGTCTTATTTTGTGCTTTTTCATACTCTCTAAAAATTAAAAACCATCGATCTTACCTTCTCTTGGCTTATTTAAAATTACATTGAAGGGCATTATCATTGTGTCCTATCAATCACATTTGCATTCCTGTGTCTTTGGACTAATGTCGGCTCCATGTTTCTCTCAACTGAACCTATGAAGCATGCCTTATATGAAAGCCTTGTAGAACTTTTCCTTTGCATCTTGACACCTTGACCCATGGAGGAATTTTCCCGAGTGTCCTTTCCCTGCACATGTCTCCTTTCTCTGAGCATTAGTGTGTTCCTTGTGCTTGGAACTAGAATGCTTGCGACACTCGTTCCTCCTTTGTAACGTAGCATTCTTTTATTCTTTTTCAAGCTTTCAAAATATTTAAAAAGACAAAAAAATCAAATATACCCCAAAAAGAGGATGGGAAAAGTATTTTCTTTTTATGGTAGCACAATGAGTCACCCTTGGACAAAGCACATCCTTCCATTTTTTTGTCAAGCTTTGGGATTTAATATGACCTTAGGAAGTTTTTCTTGTAACATAGAGTTGTTCCCCCATCCATTTGGTTATTCTTCCAAACACATGGATATTTTGCGTTGCCTCTTGCATCGTGAACTTATGTCAATTTCATCCTACCTGAGTCTGATCATGAGCTACGCTATTATCCAAGGGAAGTTTTACCCAACCTGAGTCGGCCTTTCTGCAGTTTGTCGCTTTACCTCATGCCTGGACATCCCTAAATTCCAATCAAGTACTTGTTCAAAATCAAAGAATTTCTTTGCCTGATCACCAATATCCTCTTGTCTATTCCCCGACAAGCCGTCGAAGACCTCTGGGTAGTGAAGTTGTACACTCATATTGTACTCCTACCCAAGTTTTGAATATCTTAAAGTTGTTTCTTGAGCTATGAAGACCTCATCTCTAGCCATCAGGCATCGTTGGCTTCTTGAAGATGGATACTATACATGTATATCTTTGATTTTGAGATGTAGATCCGTTGTGTATTGCTCACGGCTACACTTTATACAGTTATATGACATGGATCTGCCAGTGTACTTGATTCGCATTCATGATTTATTTCATCCTGAGCATGGGTATGTCAGCCTCGCTGAGACAATTGTTATTTTGTAGATGGCACCTCCCGAACTCTAGTCACGAGCTCACTCGCTTCGTACGTTGGTAAATATTTGTAGTGTATTTCATCCATCAGATGACAGACTAGAATCCCTTGAAGACTCAAAAACTTATAGAGAACTCAAAGAGGTAATTAAACCAATTAAAACACCCAAAAACACCCCCTAAAAACCCTAGAGGCTCCCCAGTATGGTCGCCAATTCTGCTATAGTGGGAAAACCCCCCTACAGAATACACTAGGGTTCTAAAGTGAAAGAAGAACTAATCATCTAAAGTCTCCTTCTTTTAACAACTATCCTGACAACACCCCACATTCATGCATAAAATACAAAGTATAGGGATCCGGTAGTCCTACCTTAAACTCCGCATCCGGTGTCAATCCCTTTGCACCCAGTCATTTCTCAACTGCAAATCTCCTCCCAAGGTTGACCTGCATTCACCAAAAGACAAACAAGATACTATGAACATGCATTCTATATATTAATTAGTGGGTTAGATGTCATAACAAAATGTAAATCAAACATAAATATTAAACATATCATATTGCGGGACGACAAAAGTACTTCTTTATATTAATCTCACAAAGTCACTTACAAAATGAGATCGGCGACTACTCCTCGAACCCGGTCCTGCGATCCTCTTCACCAAGCTCCAACTACTTCCACGTATCCTTATTCTCTCATAATTCTCTCTAGAGAATGGGCATAGGCTTATGGATGAGGAAAAAGGGGCAAGAATAAGGAATTCTTGCTCAAAACTCACAATGTGGCTGCAAATTTTTGGAGCAAGGGGGGAAAGAAAAATGGGCAGAGTTTCACTATTGCTATGTTTCTCCTTGGAATAATACCCCAACACCTATTTTTATATGCCAAAAATATGGTTATTCAGTTGGGTGATGGTATATAGGAAGTCAATTGGTTAGGAAACCACCCAATAGCTCGTAATCTCAACGAATCCCTTGCAATTTTTTATTTTTTGCAACCTTTATGAGTATACGCGGGCTATAATGGTGCAACTAGCGTACATACATGGGCAGTAGTGATGCAGATAGTGTACATATGTGGGAAGTAGTGGTGCAGGGTGCATACATCTTCAAATTTTTATTTTTTAAGAAGAGATATTTAGTATTGGCTTGGCAAAAATAGTAAGTAAGATGGCCTGCTGCTAGGTATGCATGTCTGGTGAAAATTAGGGTTATAACAATTAGCTCCATCAATTCAACTATTGAGATCCTCAAGGAACAATTTTCCCACATCAAATACCTCTAGGAACAATGTTCCCACATCAAAGACCTCAAAGAACACTTCCTGGGCCATTCCCAGAACCCTTCCTCTTCTAAACAACCATCTTATCAGGATGACCATGACTCTTCCCATTACCAAGGCCCTCATACTACCCACTTTGCCTGAGACCTCCGCCCTCCCAGAATTTAGTTGAACAAATTTTATGGATCAAATCCTATAGGTTGGGTCACCCAAATGGAACATTATTTCTCTTTACATGGAATTACTGATGATTTAATCAATCTTCTTTATAAATTATGGTGTGCTAAATATGGATTCAGAACGATGGAAATGGTGGCAATGGCAAAAAAATGCAGGCCAAGGGTATCTTGCTTGGACACAATTTGTGGCCGAACTTTATGATTTCTTTGACTCTGGCACCCACCATTTAGGTTGTTTGACCAAGTTAAAGAAGTTCAGGATAGTGGAAGAATTTATTGTTGCATTTGAGCACTTGGCTTTTAGAATGAAGGGCATGTCATATGCTTTCTTTAGGGAATGCTTTATCAGTGGCCTCAAAGATGAAATTTGTGCCCATGTTCTCATGGCACACCCCCAGACTTGGTTGGAAGCTACTCAACAATAAAAGGAATCCCAACTAATTGTTTCCTCCCAGACTCACAAACCCTCCTTTCCTCCTCTTCCTAAACCCACCAATTTTCCCCCCCTATAACTCCCCTCAAGATCCAGAAATTAACCAGGGCTGGAATGGTTGAACATCAACTCAAGGATCTTTGCTATAATTGTGATGACAAATATTTTCCCAGGCACGAGTGTAAAGAACAAAAGATTTTTATGGATGTGAATGAAGATCTTTCTAAAGAATATGTTGTTTTTCCACCCATGGAGGAACTACCACTGCCTTCTGACCTCACCCCACCAGACGTTGACTCGGTGATTTCACTTAATGCCCTCACTGGATTCTCTACTCCCCAGACTCTCAAATTAATTGGTTACATCAAAAATAGGAAATTCATCATCCTTGTGGATAGTGGTAGCACTCATAACTTTATTCATCACTGCATTCCCCAAGAACTCAATTGTTACATCTGTGTCATCAAAATTTTTCAAATCATGATTGCCAATGGTGATTCCATGAAATGTGGGGGACGATGTGAAAATGTGTGACTCCAAATTGGTAAGTATCACCTAAAATCCCATATGTATGATATAGACATGGGTGGTTGTGACATTGTTCTTTGTGTCAAATGGTTACACACTCTAGGCCCCATTCTCATGAATTTTAAGGACTTAACCATGCAATTCCAATAGGAGGGACAACAGTATAAGTTCCAAGGCCTCAACATTGCTCCCCTGAGATCATCAGTTCCCATCACATGGAAAATCTCCTCAAAAAAGGTCATTCGGGAATTATAGCCCAACTCCACTCCATTCATCTTGTTGAGACACCTTTTGTCCCCTTCCCAACCTGCAATCTATCCTCTCCCACCAACATGTTGTTTTTAATACCCCTCAAGAACTTCCCCCTTCTCGTGGAGTCCATGATCATTCCATGCCTCTCATCCCACGAAGTCTTCCTCCCAATGTTCGGCCTTATCATCGTCCCTTTTCCAAAAAGAATGAAATTGAGAAAAATGTTCATGAATTACTAGAATTTGGTGTTATCTGTCTCAGTACTAGCCCCTATTCTTTCCCTGTGGTCATAGTACTCAATAAATAAGGTACTTGGTGCATGTGTCCTAATTTTTTCACCCTCAACAAACTCACAATCAAAGACAAATTCCCCATTCCTATCATTGATGGCCTCTTGGATGAATTAAGTGGTGCTCTTTACTTCACCAAATTGGATCTACNTTTTCAAATCATGATTGCCAATGGTGATTCCATGAAATGTGGGGGACGATGTGAAAATGTGTGACTCCAAATTGGTAAGTATCACCTAAAATCCCATATGTATGATATAGACATGGGTGGTTGTGACATTGTTCTTTGTGTCAAATGGTTACACACTCTAGGCCCCATTCTCATGAATTTTAAGGACTTAACCATGCAATTCCAATAGGAGGGACAACAGTATAAGTTCCAAGGCCTCAACATTGCTCCCCTGAGATCATCAGTTCCCATCACATGGAAAATCTCCTCAAAAAAGGTCATTCGGGAATTATAGCCCAACTCCACTCCATTCATCTTGTTGAGACACCTTTTGTCCCCTTCCCAACCTGCAATCTATCCTCTCCCACCAACATGTTGTTTTTAATACCCCTCAAGAACTTCCCCCTTCTCGTGGAGTCCATGATCATTCCATGCCTCTCATCCCACGAAGTCTTCCTCCCAATGTTCGGCCTTATCATCGTCCCTTTTCCAAAAAGAATGAAATTGAGAAAAATGTTCATGAATTACTAGAATTTGGTGTTATCTGTCTCAGTACTAGCCCCTATTCTTTCCCTGTGGTCATAGTACTCAATAAATAAGGTACTTGGTGCATGTGTCCTAATTTTTTCACCCTCAACAAACTCACAATCAAAGACAAATTCCCCATTCCTATCATTGATGGCCTCTTGGATGAATTAAGTGGTGCTCTTTACTTCACCAAATTGGATCTACATTCTAGCTACCACCAGATCTGTATGAAAGAAGAAGACATTCCCAAGACTGCATTTCGCACTCATGAGGGTCATTATGAATTCTTGGTAATTCCCTTTGGATTGTGTAAGGTTCCTTCCACTTTCCAAAGTCTTATGAATCATGTCTTCCATCCTTTTTTTCATCATTTTGTCTTAGTTTTCTTTGATGATATTCTCATCTATAGTAAAAATTGGCCATCCCATCTATCCCATGTGAATCAAGTTCTCCATCTACTCTTTAAACATCAACTTTTCCTCAAACAATCTAAATGTGCTTTTGATGCCCTAGAAGTAGAATACCTGGGTCATATTGTCAGCAAGGATGGTGTCCAAGTGGATCCTTAGAAAATTGAATCTATGCAAGATTGGCCTCACCCTAAAACTCTTAATATCTTGCGTGGTTTTCTGGGTTTAATGGGATATTATAGGAAGTTTGTTTGGAATTATGGAAATATTGTAGCTCCTTTCACTTCCCTCCTTAAAAATAATTCTTTAACTTGGACTTCAGTTGCAAATCATTCCTTCCAAGCCGTAAAAGATTCTATGTGCTTGACCACTATCCTAGCCCTCCCATACTTCAAAAAGACATTTGTATTGGAATGTGATACTTTCGAGAAAGGAATTGGTGTCGTCCCGAGGCAAGATGGAAGGCCCTTGGCCTTCACTAGCAAACAACTTTTAGAGAGACATTTGGGCCAATCCATTTATGAAAATGAAATGTTAGCTATTATGCATGTTGTGGATCTCTAGAATCCTTATTTATTGAGTCAATGATTCCAAATCAAAACTGATCATCAGTGTCTCAGGTATTTCTTAGAAAAGATAAGTTCATCCCCGATGTAGCAAAAATGGGTGACCAAGCTATTTGGATACGATTATGATATAATTTACAAGAAGGGAAAGGTAAATGTAGTGGTCTATGCTCTTTCCTGGAAATATGAAGAATATGGGTCCCTTTTCTCCCTCTCCTTCATTATACCAGATTGGCTCCAAGCTGTTCATCGGGAATGGTTGCAATACTCCAAAATTTCTAGCCTGCTCCACCAATTGCAATACACTTCCTCAATTTCTCCAGGGTACTCTTGGAATAATGAAGAGCTTCACTACAAAGGTCGTTTGTATTTATGCAAGCAATCCCAACATAAATCCATAGTGCCTTTTGAACTTCATGTCTCACCCATAGTCGGGCATTCAGAGTTTACCAAAACCTATGAACGAGTCAAACATTTTTTTTTATGGGAGGGTATGAAACATGACATCCGTACCTTTGTGGATGAATGTGAGGTATTTCAATGCAACAAGGGAGAAACTGTCAAATCTCCAAGCACACTCCAACCATTTATGATTCCCCCTATTATTTTGCGAGATATTTCTATGGATTTCATTGTGGGCTTACCTAAATCAGGAAATAAGTAATTCATCATGGTGGTAGTATATCGTCTCTTCAAATATGCTCATTTTTGTGCTCTTCAACATCGATTCACAACTGCCACATTGGCTCAATTATTCATGGATAATATCTTCAAGCTCCATGGCATGCCTAATTCTATTGTCTCTGACAGAGACCCCACTTTCACAAGCAATTTTTGGAAAGCATTGTTCAAGCTACAGGGAACCCAATTTCATCTCAACACTGCCTATCACCCACAGATGGATGGCCAGACTGAAGTTTTCAACAAGTGTTTGGAAATATATTTCAAGTGTTTTTCATCTGAGTGGTAAAATCGGTGGGCTCAATGGTTACCCCTAGCTAAATGGTGGTACAACACATCTTACCATACATCTACTCACATGACTCCTTTTGAAGCATTCTATGGCCAAAATCCCCCATCAGTTCTCTCCTATATGTCAGGGGTCTCAAAGGTTTAGGAGGTTGACAAAAATATTACAGTCTGTGAGGCTATTCTTTGTTCCCTCAAAGACAATTTGGTCATGGATCAGAATCACATGAAGCAATAAGTAGATAAAGGTCATTTCGAACGACATTTTGTTGAAGGGGACTAGGTGTTTCTTTGACTACAACCTTATAAGAAGAATTCACTCAAATATCAACATTGTCAGAATCTTGCACCCAAATTTTATGGTCCTTGTACAGTTCTCAAGCATGTGGGATCGATGGCCTATCAGTTAGCTCGACCCATTCAGTCGAAGCTCCGTCCTTTTTTTCATGTTTCCTACTTAAATAAGGTGATTGGAACTAAGTACCAAACTCAAACTAGTCTCCTTGAGTTCGATGAAGAAGGTTCCATATGGTTGTAGCCACAAGAATTATTGGCCCAATGAGAGCGTCATCTCTATCAGTGCACCATCCAGGAAGTGTTATTCCAATGGAAAGATACACCTCCAAAATATGCCACCTAGGAGTCTGTTATTGGATAAATCTGTGAATGAGGACATAAACTAAGCTCCCTAGATCCACCTGGATCTAGAACAAAACAAGACAGGACATGACACTTTCCCTAAGTTACAATCATTGAATTTACTACCAAAGAAGGAACATATGACATACCTTTAGATATTGCTTCCTTATATCTTTTTTGTCCCTGCTTCACTCTGGTGCTCTTGTGAAATCAGATCTGCAATGACAAAAACCAACCAAAGTGAAAGCAACAATAATAGATTCAATGTAAACCTAAACATGTGATCAAGGAGTCATGTAATAAAATGCTAATGATTTTATGGGAAAGAAACATGTCACTGTATTATATTAAGTAAAAGTGGAAGATACAACCAAATTTCCTTGATGTCACAAGTTCCCTTTCAGTGGTCCTTTTTTCCAACACACACATACACTTGCTCTGAAGTTTCATGAAGATGGTCCAAAAAAGCTTGATGGACAAATGGAAACCTCAAGCATCAATTGCAATAGGATCCTTCACACAGTCTTTAGCCTATTCTTCCAACAATTCTTTGCTTAATATTGCTTAACCTTTTCCATGAGAAACCCATCATTATATAGGAGAAGTTGAAGTGGTTAAAAGGATGAGGATGATCCCACCAAATCAAATAAGCCAGGAGGATCACAACCATAAGGACGTCACCTCACATTCTAGAAGATTCTCCTTCTAGAAACTTCGTGAACTTCTTCCATTCTTTAGCTTCAAACGTCGTCGCACCCTGCCTATATAGCAACCTGCAGAAACCCCGCGAGCCATATATAGATCAGCCTGCAGAAATCAAGGATTTCTGCAATGTGTACTACTGTTAGCCTGCGGCGTCATTCTAAAAACATGCCTTGTAGAGGAATAAATTAGTCATTTTTCTCATGAAAAATATCCTTTTGAGATCCTGAAAACATTCTTGTAGAATCATCATCAAGATGACCAAAATAATATGTAACGTAATTCCCCCCAAAGTATGAAGCTAGAATTCGTGACAACCGAAATACTTTGTAAAATGCATGTGTTTGTTGGGAACAAGGAGTGCACCAATCGGGAACCTTCAAACAATCAAGCATCTGCACAATATTATACCATTTCTGAGGTAGGCATTCCCATGCTCAGACTAAAAATGATTTGAATCATAAATGTTAGTCATGGCCACCAATTATACACTATGTGATCCATGTCATCCATATGATACATAGCCACCAATAATACACTGTGGATCTATGTATTAACAAACTTGAAATCAAGACATAGCCACGAGACATACAAAGTGGATCTATGTGTCAATACAAATCGTAAATACTCCATCGTAACCTGAACCAAGATGATGAGATCCAGGGTCTTCAATCCCATCGTCCATAAGTACGAATCCATGTGATTATAGGTGTTGAAGTCGAGCATGGTAGAAACTACTTGATTACCGATCATTGATGAAAACCATTAACAAGTGTGAGGGAAATCACCATTGATGTAAATGACTCCCAAGGTACTTCAGTACAATCCAACGAATGTGAATAAATTAGTTGAAGTCAAACACTCAATGGAATCTCCCGATCAGGGACCAATGATGTGAATCCACTGTCGAAAGTGAAGAAACCTGCCATTGAGGCATGTAGGCCCTAAGGTACTAAATGATTTCTAAGTCTTGTTCCTAGATGATGAGTTGAAGTCGACAGTAAAAGACTCATCATAGGAGGGCCTTCATGTATCCCCCATCAATGACACAAAATAAGTAACAGATTTAGGGTAGATCAAAGTATGAAAATGATTTGAAACTGACACAGGGGAGGCCGACATGGTAGGAATTGACAATTTCATATGGCCGACTCGATAGAGGGCTTGTTTGAACTTCTCTTGAACATATGAATGATAGGACAATGGTCTTGGAAGCATTGACTCAAAGACGACCCAAGATATGAACTTGCAGAAATTCAGACGAGAGACAAATGGATTTCCCAACCCAGATTCAAATGATGAAGGGGGTATCATGTTCAAGACCGACTATTACTACCACTAACACAAATACAGAGACATGTTTCTTTCCCAAATTTTCCCCCACCATTTCTGGTGAGTACCTCTTTATTTTTACACAAGCTTGAGGAGGATAACAGATGTTTGTTGATGTAATCTCATCCTTCGGATGAGTCCCTTGGAGTATGTTTAACAAACCCTAAGAAGGAGTGGTTCGATCCCATATGGATCTTTCGATGGTTTTTTAACGAGTCCAAGGATAGAAAACTCGGGGGTTTTTCATGTTTTGAAAGTCTAAAAAACACTTAAAGAGAACTCTCCCAATTCCTTTTTCATAAAGTAGTTTGATGGGACTGAAAAAGTGATAAACTATCTCCCATCAGACGTTTTCTTCAAATACTTTTACGAGTGTGAAAAGAACAAGGTCACTCTGCAATCTTTTCATTTTTATGGAGCGTGAAAAGAGTTTAAAGGATACTCCATGAATTTCTCTTTTCATGTTACCATGACTAGTACGAAAAGAAGACAAAAGTATACTCGGTTGCGTTCTCATCGATTTTCGATCACGAGAACGAACAAAGACTAGGCTCGAGGTTTTTTTGAAAAAACCCTAAAAAGTACTTGTACATGTGAAAAATATAAAAACAAATCACGAAAAATCTCCATATTTCATTGTTCAGGATCCCAATTCTTCTATCTGTGAGAAAACAAAATACTCACGAGACCATTAGACCTTTAGGTTTTTGATAAAATATATTTAAATATTAGAAAGTATTAATAGAAAAAGTAAAAAGTGAAATAAATAGGAGTAAAAAATCTTTTTACTATTTCGTTTGGATTTTTCCCAACACTTGACTAGAAACCCTATTTTTACCTCAGACTTTGGTTGTCAATTGCGGGAGGCATAGACAACCATTCAACGAATGAATTCCGTGAAAATGGTAATCTCCTCGTCCTCTTACTTTTCATCGGATTAAATTTCATTTTCATTGGTTTATAATGTATTTTTGAATTAAAATTTTGGTCGGTAGGCGCGCACTAGGGCCATCGCAGGTGACCAGTATCGGGACATGCATAAATCAATGATTTCCACAGGAACCCTGTGGCTCACCTATGGAAACCCCTCATTGTGTAAAATCTCTGCCTACGGTGACTGGAAACCAAAAAATATTTATATGCATTTAGCCAATAGAAATTTCCAAAGCAACAAATGAGGATGCTAACTCCCTTTTATTGTCCCAATGTAGGTATTTGATCATCAAAATGATGGAGTGAAGAGAGAGGGAGCATAAAGATGATGACTATGATGCCTTGAATGACCAGGGCACTGTGAATTACTTATGACAATGCGGATTACTGAAATTATTTAAAATACAGGGCATGAGGGCCCAACTGAGGCTACTGGAGTATCTTCTCCACATGTGAGATGTGGAATAGTAGGTGTTTCATGTGGGTACCCATGTACTATCCTTAGATATCAAAGATATCTATTTCTTGATGGGGTTATCTTGTTGTGGGTCTCATGTGACTTTCATAGGAGGTAGAGGAGGTGGTCTACCAATGAGAAAGTATGTATGTCGATACTGTGATCCTGGGGCAGAGAGACGCAAGGTAAAACTGGATAAATCCTCAGTTGAGTTGTCAATTTTGTTATTGGATAAATCGGTGAATGCAGACATAAACTAATCTCCCTAGATCCACCTAGATCTAGAACAAAAAAAGACAGTACATGAAGCTTTCCCTAAGTTACAGTCATTGAATTTACTACCAAAGAATGAACGAATGACATACGTTTAGATATCACTTCCTTATATCTTTGTTGTCCTTGCTTCACTCTGGTGCTCTTGTGAAATCATATCTGCAATGACACAAACCAACCAAATTGAAAGCAACAAAAATAGATTCAATGAAAACCTAAACATGTGATCAAGGAGTCATGTAATAAAATGCTAATGATTTTCAGGGAAAGAAACATGTCACCGTATTATATTAAGTAAAAGTGAAAGATGCAACCAAATTGCCTTGATGTCACAAGTTCCCTTTCAGTGGTCCTTCGTTCCAACACACACATATACTTGCTCTGAGTTTGTATGAAGATGGTCCAGAAAATCTTGATGGACAAATGGAGACCTCAAGCATCAGTTGTAACAGGATCCTTCACACAATCTTCAGCCTATTCTTTTAGCAATTTTTTTCTTAATCTTTCTTAATCTTGCTTAACCTTTTCCATGAGAAACCCATCATTATATAGGAGAAGGTGAAGTGGTTAAAAGGATGAGGATGATCCCACCAAATCAGAGAATCCAGTAGGATCACAACCATACGGATGCCACCTCACATTCTAGAAGATTCTCCTTCTATAACCTTCATGAACTTCTTCCTTTATTTAGCTTCAAACGTTGACGCACCCTACCTATATAGCAGCCTACGGAAACCCTGCAAGCCAGGTATAGAGCATCCTGTGGAAATCAAGGATTTATGTACTGTGTACATGCGGCATCATTCTAAAAACATGCCTTGTAGAGGAAGAAATTAGTCATTTTTATCATGCAAAAGATCCTTTTCAGAGCCTGAACACATGCTTGTAGAATCATCATCAAGGTGACCAAAATAATGTGTAATAGAGTCGGCCACCATTCTACAACAATTATCTCATTTGAAGCCATGAGGACAAGGTTGTTCTTAAAGGGGTACGACATGTTAGGGAATTAACCTCCCTAACCCCTCACATAGGTAGAATAATATAATTCCATGTAATAAAGGCCAATATTAATAAGGCCTAGAAATAAGGAAGAATAAGTCAATTGTGAGAAGACCTAATAGAAGCTTCTGCTTCTAGAAGGATCTTCCTCTAGATTGTTCGTTTGGATAGATAGAGTATAAATAGAAGTAGAGGGTATGAGAAATCTTGTCTTGGATATTATTGTACTAGAGCTCTGCCCTGCTGGGGGTTTCCCCCTCAAAGAGGAAAGTGAACATTGCTATCAGTAATCAAAGTGTTTTTTCTAATGTTATTCTGGTATTATTATGGTATTGTTCTAATTATATCATTGCTTCTCTGTCGTTTCTAGATAAAATATTTATGTTCTGCATACTATTTTATATCTGGAGTACTACAATAACATCCCTCTCTACTGAGAACACTCTTATTGAATTTTTCTTTGAGGACACTTGTGTACAAGTGATCTGGTTATGGTACATTGTGATTTCATTTAGATTATGGGTTATATATGATGATGTTGAGGTGTTATGACTTATTGATTATATTGATGAATATGCATTGACAAGATGCTTTTGACGAGTTGTTCTGAGTGTGTAGGACACATGACAAGTTAAGGATTTTGATGGCATCAATGGATTCCCTTGGACTCTGGATTGAGTCATGGAGTGGATTGTATTTATTGAGTATTTCATTTCACGCACATATGTTGTATGATTGATTTTAGTATGATTTATATATATGGAATTATTGACAGTTTTTTTGTTAGTGGATGCAAGCTTGACTATGCTTGCTAATCCAACTCACATAAGGAGTAGAGGAGCCATCCACATAAACCAGACATTTGAGGGAGAGGTGTGGCAGTGTCCCTGTCACAACCTACTATCACTCCCACCATGGTCTGAATGATAGGTTAACGATTACCTAGTTCGAAAGGTCCATGATGTTATGATGGTGGACTGAGACAGTCGCTCACAAATATTTCTGAGTGCAAAATAAGGCAGAGTCCTTATTCCTTAGAAGCCCTTAGTCTCTCAAAAGTTTGATCGAGTGGCGTGTTGACTCCAAGGGTTGGAAAACTTCTAAACCAAGTCTAAGGTGAGTGGCACCCTTGGAGCACAAAGGTGCATATTGAAGGGCACATCATGTGATTAAAATTGAGTTAATAAATCTAGGTGGCCTAGAAAACATTGAAAT
The DNA here is from genome assembly GCA_010110895.2 of Picea sitchensis. Classification (NCBI taxonomy): domain Eukaryota; kingdom Viridiplantae; phylum Streptophyta; class Pinopsida; order Pinales; family Pinaceae; genus Picea; species Picea sitchensis. The sequence goes on from SNQJ01S0041039.1 coordinate 56,930, forward strand.
AATTAAACCTTGTTGGATTAATTAATAAATTAAACAATAGATTATTAATCGAAAATCCTAACAAGAGTCTAACCCTAAGTCTAAGATTTGTCCTAAGACTAAGATTAATTTGGGGACTAATTAAAATATTAAATTTGGGATAGATATAATTCTAAGAAAAGGTGGGAAAAACCTAAAGATTGGATAAAATGCACATGTGTGCATAAATTTAATAAAAAGGAATTTTTAAATAGAAATAAATAATAACTTGAGAGGTTGGGTGTACATAGAATAGAATTCAGAGTCAAACTACACTATTCTAACTAAGAAGAAGACTCTTAATTAAACTCTAACTAAGATCTAGTTAGGAGACACCCATTAAATGAGAATCTGGGGAACAAAGAAACACCTAAGAGTGAAAATAGGAACACATTGAGGAATGTGAGGGATTTTGACCTTATTAAATAAAATAAATTGGTAATTACTGGGGTAACTTGGGGAKAGTGTGACAAGTGTGTGAGTGATTAATCCAAATTAAATTAACTAAAAAGTTAATTATCTGTGCATGAGGACATGTGTTAGTGAAGAAATTTCTATAAAACAAATGGTGTATAAGGGAAATAGATCTAACCTTCTGAGCATTTTTATCTGCCAATTTTTTATTGGACTTGTTTTACTTGTGAGAGTTGGGATGCCCATCTTGTAAAAAAGAGTGGAAGCTCTTCCTTGCGAGGAAAGTCTTGGAGCTATTATTGTTGGTTTATTGTGTGTGGCCCCTTTGCGGCTCGAGGGGCTAAGGGGGAAGAAGAGTACCCCTAGCATTGGCTGGGAGGTATCGTTGAAGTCTCTATAATTAAAAAGTAGAAGTAGAAAGGAGAAAAAAACTTTGCAGGCCATCTTCAATACACAACTTCCTTTGGTCCTGGTATTTTTATATTCCGTATTTATTGAATTACGAGTGTATTAGTATAATAGATTGATAGGGTCATTATGGAATAACTAGCAAGACTTAATGAAAATTGTTACAGTTGTTGCAAACGAATAATAGTTATAGTGTTTATATTTTAATTTTCATCATAATTTCAGACGTTTTCTGCAATCTAAAATTGAGTGGCTTAATCCTCATAGTAATATTGAATTTACATTTTTCTATGGTTTATGTTCTAAAAATTGTAATTTATGCAAATTTGAATTTGTATGATCAGAGTTTTATTTGAGATTATTATGGAAATTTAATAGTTTGTTGTTAGTTGGTAAACTAAGGATTTAAGTCCAAATTGGTATTCGTGAGTTTTCTGTCAAATTTCATTTAAATCCTAATCCAATTCATAGGATGGGATCTCTGTTGAACTGTATTATAGATCCAATACTTGTATCATATTTTCCTATTAAGCTTATGGCAATTAAATTATGTTGTATGGTGGATCCCCATTGAATTTCATTTAAATCCAAATTATTATCATATTTTTTTCTGTCGAATTTGTTGATGAATCTGAAGTATCTGAGTATGGATGTCTGTGTTCATTTTATAGTTTAAATACAAAGATTTCAAGATCGAGGGAATCATGTTGAAAGTTTATGGAATTTTGGATTATTAACATGTATGTGTTATCCCTTTTTCCTTGACAAGTCATGCATGTGATCGTAGCTGGAAACTAGCATCGTCCCTAAAGGCACTATTTGGAGCTCCAGAACTCCGACACTCCAGAGGTTTCTCAACTTCAACACTCATGTTCACTTGGAGTGTTATCAGCCTAATTCGGTCATAATAGAGGTTGAACGGAATTTGTAGTTTAACCATATTTATCCATGTCCCTTCATCAACGTTTATGAACTTGATTGAACGACTGGTGGAGATTCTCCTCATGTGAGGATCTATAGTGGAGATATACTTCACAACTCTGGGCTTTAGGGTTTTTCTACACATTCACAACTTTAAACTGTTTTACCTAGATCGTCAAACTATCGAAGGGCTCGGGGATCTAACAACTGACCCTTTCGGTGATTAACAGTTGACGTCCACTCTGAAATTTGGGAATTCGAGACTCTGAGAGTCTCTCACCTTTTCGAAACAACAACTCAGTTTTGTCAAAGTATTGAATTCCAAATAAAGATTAACGATTCCCACTCCTTGTGACATTATACGGCTAAAAGAAACTTTGGGGCTTCGCGATTCGAAGGTTTTTGTGACTACAATTCATGCTACCTCCAAACTAGCGAAGATTGAAACCCACAGATCTGACAATCCTTGTTTATCCGTTGACAATGGCCAGGATTAACTCTGGGCTCTGGGGATTCCAAACTTTTCACACCAAAACAAATTTCACCCACTACCTCCTGAATGGACAAATTTTGAATAATTGGAATCTACAGACACATGTACCTAGAGACTGATGGTTATGATTTATTCTGGACTTTAGGACACAGGGAGTAGCTTACCTTTAACAAATACTATTATTTTTCATTGAAGTGTCGAACTTCCAAAGGACGAAGACTCAGAGATCTAATGGTCCTCATTAGATCACTATATCCATGGCTGTCCTTTACTCTAGGACTTCGAAGCTTCGAGTTTTCTTAGCTCTTGATAGATACGATTCAACTTTTCGAATTGTCAAGCCACTCTTGATCCAACGACTCACACTTCCCCTATGATCTACAGTGTATATTCACTACGGGACTTTGGTCTTCGAGGATTTTGCCTCACTTTCTTTAACAACTTGAAAACTATCGAAGCAGTGAACTCTAAAGGACTCAGAGATTAATGAGCCGCATCTCCTATCTGATCTAACGGTTGTGGAAATTTTGACTCGTCACTAGAAGATATCGTCTACCAGTTATTTAACAAGGAAATTTACACTCCTTGAATCCTCACTTGAACCTTGCACACACTTTTTCTCCTGAGCTTGTCACTTTTAAGAAGTAAACTCCAATGCTTATTTGCGCATCCCTCCTGAGCTCTGGACTTCTTTGATCACCTGCACACTTTATGCTTCCTCTGTGTAGTTTTTCTCTGTCTCTTTTGAGCTTTCAGTCTTCAGTAGTTAAGGCCTCTACCTGCCTTGAGTGGCCTCTATGCACACCAGGCATTGTTTCTTCTGAGCTTGAGCCTTCAAGGGGCCTGTCTATGCACTTCTAGAGTTAGCTCTAGACTTGCTTTCACTGTGACACTAAGAAGAGAAAACTTAGGTTTCTTTCAGAATTTAACTCTTTCTTAGATCAAACTTTCACACGATTGCAAAATTTGTTCATCACAGTGTCTTTTACTTTAGAAAGTACAGAGTAAGATTTTGGTTCCCTCTAAGTGTTTGAGAGCTTTTGTCTTCTCTTCCCTTATCTCTTTCGAATACCTATATTATAATAAATCATAGTATCTACTAAATCGGTTGTACAATGGAGGGATTTTACAATTACAGAATAATGATTGATGCTTGTAATTCATTGAGGGTGTTGAAATAATGTAACTACGAAGATAATTCTTATTATTATTTTTTTATTGGATTAAATCCCCATTGCGGATTAATCATGTCATTATTATTATTATTGTTATTGAATTAATCCCCATTCAGGATTAATCATGTCGGTAATTGTATAAGGACCAAATCCCCTTTTGCGGATTGGTCATCGGACAATTACAAAGGACAGAATAAGAAGTCGGCCCCAACAGTTATAATGGAAGACCCATAATTAATTAAAGCTGGGTTTACCCACCCAGAGTGAGAGGTCGGCCCTGCCAGTTGTGACCTTTCACACGTGCCAGTTTGATATAAATAAGAGGCTAGAGCCTCACTTCAAACACACAACTCACTTGCTCATTCTCTTATGAGGCAAGCTACAATTACTAGTTGGAGAGAGGAGAAGAAGGGTGGCGCATCTATTGGGGAGGATTTTCTGTATTGGTTTGAGTTATCTCTTGAACATTGTATAAGCTATTTATGA
>SNQJ01S0041039.1:62177-86275 GCA_010110895.2 Picea sitchensis
AGTCCGGAAAGAATCTTCCTTAACCAGGGGAAGTACACGGTCGAAATCTTAAAGAGATTCAACATGCTAGAATGCAAGTCCATGAATACACCCATGGAAGTGAAGCTGAAGCTGTTGGTCGATACTTCGTCAAATTTGATAGATGCCACTCTGTATAGACAAATTATTGGATCGCTGATGTACCTGACGAACACCAGACCAAACATCCGTTTTACAGTGAACACCTTGAGTCAGTTTCTGGTAGAGCCTAGACATGTTCATTTAGTGGCTGCAAAACATGTGATGAGGTAACTTACAGGTACAATGGATTATGGTCTTAGATATGATGGAGATCATGACTTCACACTGAGTGGATATACTGATGCAGATTGGGCTAGAAGCATTGCTGACAAAAAAAGCACTTATGGATGTTGTTTCAGTTTGGGATCAACTATGATCTTGTGGCAGAGTAGGAAGCAATCCAGTATTTCTCTCAGCATAGTGGAAGCAGAGTACATTGTCACATGTTCTACTAGTTGCAAAGCTATATGGCTTTGAAATTTGCTGACAGGCCTATTTGATTTGGAGATGAGAACAACCATGATTCTATGTGACAATCAAAGTTGTATTAAAATGACAGAGAATCCTGTATTCCATGACAAGTCGAAGCACATAGAGATCCACTATCATTTCATCCATGACATGGTACAGAGAGGAGCCTTGAAGCTCCAGTACATTAGCACGAATGAACAGGTTGTTGATGTGATGACTAAGCCTCTATCTCGTGTAAAGTTTGAACACTTTCGAGATAAGTTTGGTATTGTCTGAAAGGACCTTCCCTAATAAAGGGGAAGTAGATGTATTCTAGCTACATTTACTGTTAGACATAAAAAGCAAGATGAGTCATGTGCTTCTGACCTCGCTGTTAGACGTAAAGCATGACGTCGTTGCATGACGTTGTGTGATCCTTTTCTTTTGACCTCATTGTTAGACCTTAAAACAAGATGATTCATTGCTTCACGACCTCGTTGTTAGACATAAACATGAAGCTGTGTGTTCCTTGCTTCTAACCTCCTTATTAGACATAAAGAAAGATGGTTGATTTTGACCTAGTTGTTAGGCGTAAGCATAGCATGCTTGATTCCTTAGCTACGACCCTAGTTGTTGAAGCGTGAAAGATCTTTTGTGATTCCTCTAAACCCCGACCTCGTTGTTAGACGTAAAGAGATGTTGATGTGTTCCTTACTTCTTACCTCGTGTTATTAGATGTAAAGCAAGATGAGTCGATAACTACAATATGTCGTTGTTAGGCGTAAAGCATGGCGTTAGCCAATTCCTAAACCCGACCCTGGTTGTTGGAAGCGTGGCGAGATGATGATATTACTTGCTTTTGACCACCTGGATGTTGGGCGTAAAGCAAGATGTGACTTACAATGAGCTACGGAAAGCAACCACTATAAATTGAGGCTAGTGTAGTCTTTGTGATGTACCGACCCTAGTCTTTGTGATGAGGTATCATTTTCTTGATACATATTTGATCTTGAATGATGATAGCATTCTTCGAGAATGATGATGATGCCGATAAAGAAAACTTTCTATGATGACTTGTAAATGTGATAGACAATGGTTCAAGATGATATTGATGATAATATCCTTTGGGTATACTTAGCGATGATCGCAGACCTCTCCTTTACCGTCGATGAAGAATACCCTTCTTGTCGAAGTGTTGAAATAAATATGCGAAGAGCGTTTCTTATTATTATTTTTGTTATTGGATTAAATCCCATTGAGGATTAATCTTCATTTTGTTTGTTAATTTGTCTTGGAACACATTGGCTATCGATTAACACAGCCTTGGCTTAGCGACTTCGAGGGGCATCTAAGCCATCAAAAATCACTGAGTTGTACACCGGCACGAACCACACCAACCTTAACATGGTTGAATTTTTGTCCCAGAGGTTTTAGTAGGTGACTTTAACATCCTGAGTGGCTTAGAACACTCGTCACCGGCCATCCTACCTCGGGAATTGGATTAATCATGTCATTATTATCCAGTATTGTTATTGAATTAATCCCATTGTGGATTAATCAAGTCAGTATTATTATTATTGTTAATGGATTAATCCCCATTGAGGATTGGTCATTGGACAATTACAAAGTGTATAATAAGAAGTCGGCCCTAGCTGTTATAATGGAAGACCCATAATTAATTAAGGAATTAGGTTTACCCACCCGAGTGAAGGTGTTCGGCCACGCGCGATTGCTGACCTTTCACAATTTCTAGGTTGATATAAATAAGAGGCTAGCACTCCGCCAAACACAACTCACTTGCTCATTCTCTTATAAGGCAAAATTTGTATTACTAGTTGGAGAGAGGAGGAGAAGAGTTGTGCATATCTTGGGGAGGAATTTACGTATTGGTTTGAGTTATCTCTCCAAACATTGTATAAACTATTTATGATAAGTAAGTTTTTGTTGGGTTTTCTTTGGGTTTTCTTCCCCTAGAGGGTTTCAAGGATAAATGTTGTGTCTCTTGTGAATGTATTTCTCGGTGATCTTGTTCTTATTATGATCTTATATAATGAAATGCAAGAACCTTATAATAATGGCATAAACATTATGAGAGGGAATAGATGTTTGTTAAATGAATTAGCGTGATAATATTTTTTTATATAAGTGCAGGATAATTGCATGGAAAATTTATGAAGGGATGCAATATTATTTAGATGATGGTTAATTGTTGTTATTGTAAATTTTTAGGGAAGGAAAATTGTCTACTATTTGGGGATTGAATGATAACATTTGTGTCATGATTTAGTACTTTAAATGTTGTGTCTCTTGTGAATGTGTATTTCTCAGTGATCTTGTTCTTATTATGATCTTATATAATGAAATGCAAAGAACTATAATAATGGCATAAACATTAACAGAGGGAATAGATGTTTGTTAAATGGTGCGTGATAATATTTTTTTTTATATAAGTGCAGGATAATTGCATGGAAAATTTATGAAGGGATGCAATATTATTTAGATGATGGTTAATTGTTGTTATTGTAAATTTTTAGGGAAGGAAAATTGTCTACTATTTGGGGATTGAATGATAACATTTGTGTCATGATTTAGTACTTTACTGTTAATTAATACTAAGTCTAGATTTGAGTTTGGGTTATGGGAATTAGATACTTCCTTGTTCGTCAGAACAGTCACCAGTCTTGAGACCTTAAATGATCAAAATCAATCAGATGAATCCTACACTTGAGCTTTGATTATGTGTCTTGGAGATCCTAACCTTGTAGGATAGGTTGGGCAGGTAGAGATTGCATGTTATTTTATGTGAGGTGGCAGATCTCTAATACATTGAATGTTGTATCTAAATCTTGTTGTGCAATGAGATGAATGAGATAGAATATGTACGAGATGATTGAAATAGAATATGTATTACTATAGAATGATTATACCATGTTCCACTTGTTCTAATGATGTTTAAAGAAAAAAAAATCTCTTAGTGTTCTCACTTACTTATGTGTCGTAACATAGGGTATGTTACATATGGCATCAGAGCGGATTCAACCTTGAAACATTTGGACTGTTATGCCATCCATTATGTTAAACTAAATATTTGAATTAGATCACTAATAAAAATATGAAATTGTTCTTGCAGGTAATTATGGTTAGAGGATGCAGAAGAAGTAGACGACGTGGTGCTAGAGGAGCAGGTGTGACACCTCCAATAGTACCCATGCTAGAATGGTCTAACCCTTAGGGAGATGAAAAGAATGCTGAAAAAGAATAGGTTACCGTGGGAGATGTAGTAGGATTGATAAGATCCTTCCAGAGGATATTTGAGGCATTGATCAACTATCTGGATCGATATGAGGGAAGAGCATGTGTACTCAATGAGGGTTCATAGCACGCTTCATCTGGTATAGGTAGTATAAACCAAGAAATAGAGAAGGTGAAGTTTCCCAAGTTCATGGGTGCGACGGACGGCTTAGCCGTCGAGGCATGGTTGGAGAATATGGTGATGTGCTTCACACTTCATGATTACACCTCCAACATGAAATTCAACATGGAGTTATTTCAGTTGAATGGGAGTACTCTTCTATGGTAGAAGACACTCCTACCTCAACTAAACATGGTCATCAAAGATGTGTCATGGGAGTTGTTTGAGGAATGGTTCCAGGAGAGGTACTTGTCTGAGGAATTCATTGAGGATAAACTTAATGAGTTCAACGCCTTATGATAGGGTATTCATACGATACCAGAGTATGAGGCCATATTCATGGAGCTACTTATGTATGCTCCACATATGAACATAGAGAAGTTAAAGGTTAACAAGTTTGTGTTTGGCCTTAACTTCAACATCTGTGAAAAGCTACAGATCATAATGCCTCAGTCATTGAACGATGTAGTTCAAAAGACCCTCATAAATTAGAAAGAGCTGAACAGTGGGGGTCATTGATCCAAAAATGAAGGTATTACTAATAAATTTCAAGTTAGTTTAATGTACTTTATGCATCGGATCGATAAGAATGCGAAATACATAAACTTATTATCTTGTTTGTGGAATATCAAATGTGACTTTTACTTGATGCTCATTAATGATTTAAAGATTTCAACCATTAATAATCATGCTTCAAATGAAGAGAAGAGAAAAAAAAAAAAAAAGAGAAATAGAGACAATAACTTGTTAACGAAGTTCACCAATCATTGGCTACATCTTTGGGCCGGCTTCCAAGTGGAGGACCTCTTTATTGCTCTTTAAAATGCTCAAAGTTATATTACATAGGCTCTTTGTTGTTACATAACATGCTTCAAATATGTTGTGCAAGACCTCCTTGCTTAGATTCATGCATGCATCATCAAACTCCTCTCAACAACATGAGAAAAATGCCTCTAAAAACATGAGAAATGGCCAAAAATTACAAGTTGCTCCTTCAAATGCCTACATCAAAAAGTTCCCTCAAAGCTTCAAAAATCCTGGTTTATATATTTTTCAGGCTTAGATGAGGAATCCCAACTTCCCCTGAAGATATGGCCTCTTTTTGGGATCAAATCCCCCTCCAAATGGCCAAGATATCCTCAAAAAACCATTTTTTGGTCATTAAATCTTTTATTACAGGGATGAATTAATTAAAAATCCAATAACAAGGTAAAAAAACCCACTTTTAAACCATAATATATGGGCTAAGCCCCCAAAAGGTGGCGCGCGCCCCTCAAAACTGGTCACATGCACTTAAAATGGCCAAGCGTTGGCCCTAATCATTCGCTAGCTCCTGGATTCATGGGAACACATGATATGACCGCCCCTTAAAACGTGCATAGACTAACGATTAGCCCCAAATGAAAAGGGTGGAGGGTGTCGTCAGAGTTTCACGCTTGTAGTTTGATGGTTGGCGGTTATTCCATGTGTCATGCCCCCCCGCTCCCCCCCCCCAGTCATATGATATAATGATAAACCATGGGCTGGAGCTTAGCCCCATCCACCTCCACCCCACATATTCAAACAATACAACACATATATAATTAAATGTGTTTCATATATCAAGTAACATGTGGAGAGCGTTGGTGTTGGACCATTCCTCAAAGAGCTTAAGCTATGCTATCGGTCATGGGTTCAAACCCATAGACCCCAAAAATTTTGAAACTTACCACATCGCCTGTTGACTAGATGCCACGTGGCTACCCATGCCTGGGCCACGTGGCACCACCACATTTGTCCAAATCTTCGCCACATGTCCAAACTGCATTGGTCCAAGTCTACCACATCTATCCAGTCATAGGTTTCCACTTTTCAAAACATGCTTCTGCCATGTCAGCATCATTAAATAGATTTGGTGATGTCATGTTGATGCCAGCATTGACTTTTTTCCAGTTGATCCTTTGACTTTTTAGTTGTTTGAGAATCTAATCAGAGTGCGATAAATCTCACATACGGAGCCCATTTGAGAAAGTAAATATATGGTCAGAATCAACACGACGAGTCGGTCGCAATGGAATTGGTTTCACTCAATTCCGAGAACTTTCATTTTTGAGCATTTTCTGAGCCTGGGGAGCCTCCTGGATCATTCCTCCCCACTTTGGAAGATTTTGGACCACCAAAAGTCTTATTTTACTTAGGTAAGAAGTGAGGGTACTGCCTCCCCACTTGTCTGGTATCGTCCATCCTTTCTGCTTGGACAATAATCACCTGACTAATCACAACAAACATGAAAACTGAGATAGCATTGTTTATCAAAGTAATCATCCCATCAATTGCACAATCATCTGCATTCTTTGTCTCAGTTAGCAACCATACACCACTGAATAGAAGCAAACTAATCAGCAATACTAGACATGCTAATGAGAATGAAACAAAATGCTTCCCCTTTTGAACATGAACAGTAATCAAGTTATGCAACTGAACCTCATGTTGTACCCCTGGTGACACTTCATGACTGTTAGAAACATACTGAACCATATCATGTTTAGCATCACTAACTTAATGTTTTGTTACCGACATAAGTGTTAAACTTTTTCTTGAATTTACCATTATTTTTAACTGTCCTGTAGCTGCAAAAGATCTGTCAGTTTTCATGCAATGAGCACAAACAATGTACTCCTTCCCATCTTTCTTGAAGCAATATTTATTTTCCTCCCTGTAGAATATGGCTTTCCTATCATAAAGGTATGGGCTTTCCAGTACAATTCCACATATATCCAATGGTACTATATCAAGCTCAACTTCATCAACATAATTAGAAGTGATTGCAAACTTGATTTTGCATTGCTTGGTTACTTGCAAATTGTTATCACCACATATCCACCCTAATGGATATGGTTTAGGATGTGGCTTTGTTTCAAGTCCCAAATTATTTACAACCTCTTCATTTATTAGATTGGCTTGTGATCCATTGTCTACAAGAGTATCAACTTTAACATTATTTGTTATAACCCTTATGTGGAAAAGTTCATTCCTTTTACACTCATCATTTACATCAACTGATCTAGAAGAGATAGTACTTGCAACAAAATTTATACATCGGATTCCCATAGCTACAACCCATGTCTCATCACCAGAATCTGATCCAAGATCCCCTCGAACTGTCATAGATGTGGTATTCTTCCTTCCATGGTTGGCATACTTCTTTGGCTTCATGTCAGGATGCAAGACCCAACAATGATCTTCATCATGGCTTACTTTCTTGCAAAGCTTGCAAGTAGGCTTCTCCTTTATTGTTGTGGTTGTCTTCTTCTCTTTCTCTTCCTTTTCCCTGCATCCTTTCTTTGCCAAGTAAATGTAGAAACACTATCACCAACAGTCTCTTTACTTGATTCAATGTGAATGGCTTGTACACATACTTCATCAAAGTTAGAAGGATTTAGCATAAGAATAGTTTTCTTGAGATAAGAATGTAAACCACCAATATATTTGAGTGTCTCTTGTGTATATAAATGAATACCCAAATTTAATACTTTCTTACGAAATATTTGAGTATATTCTTGTACACTTTGACCTTTAACTTGCCTTAAACTTTGTCAATTCATCATTTCCTATTGTATGTATGCTAATGGATAGAATTGTTTCTTCAAAGCAGTGATAAAATCATTCCAGGAAGAGATTGTTTTACCATTTTTATTGAGATCATCGTTAGTTTTTCTTTCCCACCATATGAGAGTTGTGCCTCCCAATTTGAGACTTGCAAGTTGGATCTTTGTTTCATCATCTACAATCATTTGTATCATGCAATATACTTCTAACTCTCTCACCCAATTATCTAGCTTTTCTGCATCTAATTCACCATCATAAGTGGGTAAATGAAACTTTACATCTAACTTTAATAAAGGCATATCAGTAGAATGATGCGTTTTTTTAGTTTTCTTATCCTTGGAGGGATGTACACTTGCTTCACTTGTAGATGACAAGGATGAAGAAGAAGAAGGTTATGAAGTTCCACCACCTCCAACTCCTCCTTCTTCTCTTACTGAAGGTTCACCTTCTTCAACCTTTGAAATTCTTAGTTGACTTTTTTCATGGTAAAGTTCCTCTACCATGGCTTTCATAAATTGAAATGCCTCGAAGGAATCATCCTCAAATGCATAAGGACCTAGCTTCCTCAATGAAGACATCTCTTGTTTATGTGGTCTCCTTTGAATCTTTGTATTAATAGCCTCAAGTTGGCCTTCTCCTCGCTTGAGTTTTTCTCTGGTGAGAATCCAATTTTTGCAATTCCTGTCAAACCTTCAAAACAAGCAACACTATGGTCCACACTTATCCATGGGACCTTGGTATATGGTTGTACATCAAGCGTTGAGGACAACATTTTCATAAGGGGGATGGAATGTTAGGTAGATAAAGAGGTAGTGGGGGGCATTCAATGTAATTTGGACTAGGTCCACTATGGTATTAAATGAGGCCCACTATGGTAGTTAGATATAATAAATGTAAGAGGACTCACTAAAAGATTATACTTCTAGAAGGTTCCTCCTCTAGAATGTTCGTAGGTGGTTGGTAGCACTATATAAAGGGGTTCAAGCAATGTAATAGGACATGAAGAGAATTATTGTATTTGTAGATGGAGCTCAATAGGAGGATGCCCCCTCAAAGAGGCAAGTGAACAGGAGAGGATCTCTTCCATAATAGGATCCATTGTATGGTGTTTCCATACCCTAAGGGTTTGAAAATAATAAAGGATATTTTGCATATTGTTCTTGTATATATATTGTGGTGCTTTTGTATTCAGTCTTTGGTACTTGACACAGACATGGTTAGTTACGTGGCTAGATGTCTAGAATGTAAGCAAGTGAAGGTTGAACATAGACATCCAACATGATTTTTATAGCCACATGTTATTCCAGAATCGAAATGGGAGGTCATTTCGATGGACTTTATCATTGGATTGCCATTGACAGCAAGGAGACATCATTCAATTTTTGTGGTAGTTCACACTCTAACAAAGAGTTCACACTTTATTGTAGTGCATATGACGTATCAGGTGCCATACATAGCAAGAGTATTTGTCAACGAGATTGTGAGGTTGCATGGAGTACCAAGAAGGATCATAGTCGATCAGGGATCAGTGTTTACAGGACAATTTTGGACCAGTTTCCAAGAGGCTTTGGGAACAAAACTAAACTTTAGAACAACTTATCACTGAGAGACAGATGAGAAAACAGAAAGTACAAACTAGATTTTGGAGGATATGTTGTGTATTTATGTAATGGACCAACATAAACATTGGGAATAATTCCTACCACTAGTAGCGTTTGCATACAACAACACCTATCAAAGTACGATTAAGATGACACCGTTTGAGTTTCTTTATGGATGACCGTGTCAGACGCCATTGACATGGGATCAACTTGAGGACAGGGTTCTAGTAGGACCAGAACTGATTCAATAAATGGAAGAAGAACAGATGCAATCAATAAGACAGAGGATTAAAGAAGCCCAGGATCGACAGAAGAGCTATATTGATGTGCACCAAGTTGACCACAGTTATGAAGTTGGCGACAGAGTCTTCTTACGGGTAAAACCACACAAGAGTTTAATCAATTTTGGAAAGGGTGTTAAACTCTCTCTCCTAGGTTTGTGGGACCTTTCGAAGTTGTGGAAAATAAAGGACCCGTGGCTTATCAACTAGCCTTGCTTGTTTTTTTTAGGTGTATACATGATATTTTTCATGTATATGTTTTGAGACATTATATTAGTGATCCTTCACATGTTATTGAAATGAGTTCCTTGCAGGTGTTAGACGAGGGTTCTCTCATGGTAGATCCAATCCTCATTCTATACCATTGCATTTGATATCTACGATGTCGAACAGTCGATCAGGTCAAGGTCCAGTGGGACAATTATAGTCCACACTCGGCTACTTGGGAGGACGCATTTGAGTTGTGTCAACAATTTCCTTGTTTCATAGATTAGACATTTAGATCTATAATAGATACATTTATTTACTTCCTCTTATATACTATACAAAATTTGGGATGAAGTTTAAAACAAGAGGGGGTGTATGTAACATCCCTCTCTACTTAGCACACTCTTATTGACTTATTCTTTCAGGAAACTTGTGTGCAAGTGATCCGATTATGGTACATTGTGATTTCATTTAGATTATGGGTTATTAATGATGATGTTGAGGTTTTATGACTTATTGATTATATTGATGAATATATATAGACAAGATGCTTTTGACAAGTCTTCTTGAGTGTGAAGGACACATGATAGGTTAAGGATGTCGATGGCATCGATGGATTCTCTTGGACTCTGGATTGAGTCAGGGAGTGGATTGTATTTATTAAGTATTTCATTTCATGCACATATGTTGTATGATTTATTTTAGTATGATTTATGTATATGGAATTATTGACAATGTTTTTGTCAGTGGATGCAAGTTTGACGATGCTTGCTAATCCGACTCACATAAGGAGTAGAGGGGCCATGCACATAAACCAGAAATTTGAGGGAGAGGTGTGGAAACATCCCTTTCACAACCTGCTAGCACTCCCACCATGGCCTGAATGGTAGGTTAATGATTACCTAGTTCGAAAGGTCCACGATGTCATGAGGGCGGAAGTAAGGAAGAAGCGAAATACTTTGAAGGGCATATTCAATACACAACTTCCTTTGGTCGTGGTATTTTTATATTCGGTATTTATTGAATTATGAGTTTATTATTATAATATATGTATAGGGTCACTATGGAATCACTAGTAAGACTGAATGAAAATTGTTACAGTTGATGCTAAAAAATAATAGTTACAGTGTTTATATTTTAATTTTCATCATAATTTCAAACATTTTCTGCAATCTAAAATTGAGTGGCTTGATCCTCATAGTAAAATTGAATTTATATTTTTGTATGGTTTATGTTATAAAATTTGTAATTTATCCATATTTGAAGTTGTATGATTAGAGTTTTAGTTGAGATTATTATGGGAATTTAATAGTATGTTGTTAGCTGGTAAACTAAGGATTTAAGTCCAAATTGGTATTCGTGAGTTCTCTGTTGAATTTCATTTAAATACTAATCCAATTAATAGGATGGGATCCTTATCAAATTGTATTATATATCCAATACTTGTATCACATTTTCATGTTAATATTATGACAATTCAATTCTGTTGTATGGTGGATCCCTGTTGAATTTCGTTTAAATCCAAATTATTATCGTGTTTTTCTCTGTCAAATTTGTTGATAAATACGAAGTATATGAGTATGGATGTCTGTATTCATTTTATATTTTAAATCAAAAAAATTTAGGACCGAGGGAATCCTATTGAAATTTTCTGGAGTTTTGACTTATTAACCTGTATGTGTTAACCCTTTTTCCTTGACAAGTCATGCATGTGACTGCGGGTTGGAACCTAGTGTTATCCCTAAAGGAACTATTTGGATATCTGGGACTATGATGCTCCATAGGTTTCTCAACTTCAACACTGTTGTTCACCTAGACTGTTACCGACCAAATTCGGTCATAAGCGAGGTTGACCAGAAGTTGTATCTTAACCCTATCCATCCATGTCCCTTCGTCAACGTTTATGAACTTGATCGAATGGATGGTAGATATTCTCCTCACACGAGGATCTATGGTGGATATCTACTCTGCAACTTCAGGCGTCATGGTTTTTCTCTGCATTCACAACTTTAAATTTTTTTACCCGGATCATCGAACTGTCAAAGGGTGTTATAGCAATATTTTCCTCACCCTATGAAAATTTGCGCAGAAAGACTTTTTCCATTTCCCTATGCAGACTTGAAGTCCCTTTTTTTAAATCCCAGAGCTAAAAATAATATTTTTCCACTCATATGCACCCTAACTATTATACAACATGTGTATATGCAGGTTACACCATTACAGCCCGCATACATCGGGTTTTGTGCCCAAAATTAAAAAATAGTGTCGGGTTTCCATGTCACGTAACGGGATCCATGGTCCTTGACATTCCATATACTGGAAATGTTCTGACTCGGCCCTTTAGTTCCATTTGAATGCTATAAATGGGCCATATCCAACCTACGGAAAAGAAGAGAAGAATTCAACTTTGAGAGCAAAGTTGCTCTAGAGAAATTATTCACTTCATATTGAGTCTGCATCCCTTTTTCCTTTTAAGTCTAGACACATTGTTCATCCCCCAAGCTCTTCCCTACTTAATTGAGAACCTCATTGTCTCTCTTATATGACCTTTCCTTTGGTAGAGGATTGAAGTGGTGGAGGCCCAACTATAAGGGACGTAGTTTCTCGGTTCCGAATTGTGACGACATAAAAGATTGTAATTCATTCACTTTTGTTGATTACATTTTAATAGAAATACTATTTTCTCGTCCAACTAATATATTGCGAATATTTGAATTGTTATTCCATGGGCATATTTGTTATGAATGTTGATGGATTATGCTATTGAATGTGCTAAATTTATATATTATCACCATATGCTTATGTTTCTTGGTTGTTGGGGATGAGTTGCAGGTGTATTGCTTTGAGTCAAGTGCTCAATGGTGGAATTCATCGAATGTCTGGATGAGGTAGGCTCTTTATCTTGTCTTGTTAGCATATTTTTTTATATAACATACTTGATATTAGAGTTGATTTCTGCAGTCATTTTCGTCTATTGTGGTTTACCCCTTGCCATAGAGAGATTTTCCTTGTAACAGAATTGGAGACCATACTAGGGATAGAATCTTATTTTCAGGGTTTGGAGTGTTTTTCTCCTTTGATTTCTCTTGTTTATATTGAATTTCTTGTCGTCTAATTGCTTGACAACTTCTATTCATTTTGAGCTTGAGTTTCTTAGCCTTATCCTTAACCTAGTAGTGTTTTAACACATATATGTGGGGTTTTACTTGACATTCATGTACATACATGTGTTTTCCTTCTGTAAGAGGCATATTGATCCAGATTTGGATCTAGGAGCTTGATAGGGCTCAGAAAATCCTAAAAATCAATTTTCTCGTAATGATGACAAAATAGACATGTGTGAAGGCCTCATCAATACAAACCCAATGCAACTTGAACGGGCTCAAACAGACATCGTATGCTCCTGATATCGCGATCTGAATTTCAGGTCAAACTGGTAAAACAAGTCAAAGTCAAAGTCAACAGTCTGTACTGCTGATGTCAGTAGTATGTCAGTAGGACAGGTGGCATATGACATCAACACGATGTCAGCAGGACACATGGCAACACCAAGATGTGCCACGTGGAAGTCATTTTTGGCGTTTTTAGGGGTTGATTTGGACCAATAAAAATTGGACATGTGGAAGTCTGTACAGCATGACACATGGCAGGTACGGTGATGACGTGGTAGGTGTACTTACGTGGCTATTTGTTGATAGGGAAGGTACGATGCTGAAACATGGGCAAATCATTGATTCACAAGTGGCATCAGTCCAGCGAATAAGGAGGTGCCACGTGGCACCCAGGTGTTGGTCGAAGTTTCATATGCCAAAATGTTTGGAGTTCGAAGGATTCGAACTCGTGACCTCCAAAGAGGGGCCTACGCCTTGGGAAAGGTTTGAATGTCATTGGACCACTGGTGGGACTTGTGTATACAAGCTCACGATATTGTATTTAAGGTGTATTAAAGTGTTAAATGGGGGCGGAAAGAGCTGGGGCTAAGCCCCAGCCCACAGTTTGTGTAACCACATATGACCACAAACATGGAAGCTTCTAGGATAAGCCACGGGTGCAGGAGCTAAGGGACCAACTCCTTGTGATATGTTTGGAGCTTGTTACTCGACGCAGAAGGATAGGGATAGCTCCCGATCTTGTGGGGGTTTGGATATGACCATATATTTCGAGATAAGGGGCCAGCGCACAACCCTATGGGTTGGCGCTTGGCCACCTAATATAACCATATGACCATAAATGGAGGGAGTGCTAGGCCTAAGGAGCTTATCCCTATTATTATGGCATAAAGTGGGTTTTGACCTTATCTTTATGGTTTTTTTATTGATTTTTTTAACTAGTTTTGGTTATTTGGCCATATCTTGGTGGATATTGGGCCAAATTGAGTGCCACAAAAGTGGGATGTTGGGATTTGATCCCTCTACCTCATGGCTATATAAACCAAGCCATTGTGAGGTTTTAAACAAGAAATAATTAGCAAAGAATCTTGAAGCCAAGGTCAAGTATTCTTGAGCAGTGCAAAGTAGCTGAGCTTTGGAGGTAGTTTTTGAGAATTCTACTACTCCGTTTTCAGTGCCATCTATTAAATAAAGTTCCTGAGACAGAGAAGAATATAGCTAGTCAGTCAGATCCCTATATTATGTGATTTTAATGTAGATTGTAAAGCATTGAATATTTAATAGAGAAAGCCTCCCTCATTGAAGACAAAGGCCCAAAGACGTAGGAGAGATTACCGAACTCCGTTATCAACTTCTTGTGTACAATTTGTTGATGGTTTGCATTCTTGTGTTATCTATCATTGCTCTTAATTATTCAAGTCTTTGTTGTCTTGATATTCACATGCACCGTCAGAAAAAGGTCTTGATTAAATTGAGGTTATAGTGTGTAATTGCTAAGCTTCGATTTTCAGATCAAGTGGTATCAGAGCAAGCTCACATTTGCAAGAACTTTGAATATGGGAAAAATATTGAAGAGAGATAGACTCCAGGAGCTCGAGGAAGTCAACCAAGCCATGCAGCAAGAGAATGTTTAGTTGCGAAGATAGGTGCAAATTATCGAGGAAGACAGGGAAAGAATGTGAATGTTGATGTTGGCAATCGAACCGAGGCGAGTTGGAGGAAGTCCTTTAGCTAGAAGCCCGAGCCCTATTAGGGATGATGGAAATCATCCATTCCGAAGGCAATCAGATGAAGAGGATTCATATACTCCTACTACTTCGGTTGAGGAGTAGTCGATAGGAGAGGCCATTGGCACATTCTCTTTTCCAGTAGAAAGCACTGATTACACTCCAACCTCACCTATAGCTGATCGAGAAGTGGAGTCCAACCATCCAGATATAACAACATTTGAGAAACATACCAAAGGAGTCAGTATGAGAATGCTATTGAAGTTTGGATATCGGAAGGGGCAAGGCCTTGGAAAATATGGCCAAGGCAGAGCCGAGCCGATTGAAGTGCATGAGCGTCCACTACGGGAAGGATTGGGATATGCAAGAGGATCTTCTGAGGATGAGAGTCTAGTGATTTGTTGCACACACTGTCAAAAGTTTGGACACAATGCTAACCACTGTTGGAAGCAGCATCCAGAATTGACACTAGAATGGTTTTGGACTCGGCAAGGAAAACATGCAACTCGAGCCATCAGCAACACAAACAGTGAGTCGCAAAAGAAAGGTGAACAGGTTGTTAGGTATAAATCACCTTCACCCACCTTTACTAATGAGCATGCTAGAGTCATGAACCTTATCAGGAAAATGATTCCATGCACGTTTTGTAGCATCAATAACCATTGTGTTGCAAACTGCTGGGAACATAAAGTATATGGAATAAATATCATGGTGACAAGAAGTACGCCAAGATGCGATGATGCGACATTACAGATCAAAAAGAATCTACGAGCAAATTCAGTGTAGCTAGGGCAGGAGTTAGAGAAATCCAAGGGGGATTCGACTCAGTCAGGGCACGATTCCATCAAGTTTCATCGAGCAAGAAATATTTGCTCACATTTTTAGAAGAGAAGACATTGTGAGGATAGTTGTTGGAGGTTGCATCCAGAGTTGCAATGCTCAACAAAGCCTGAAGGGCCCGAGCAAAAGACGGATGCTGCAAAGGTACAGAAGGACGTTGTCGAGGAGAAGAAGGAT
Source organism: Picea sitchensis (assembly GCA_010110895.2). Classification (NCBI taxonomy): domain Eukaryota; kingdom Viridiplantae; phylum Streptophyta; class Pinopsida; order Pinales; family Pinaceae; genus Picea; species Picea sitchensis. Next base: position 77,910 of record SNQJ01S0041039.1, read on the forward strand.
GCTGGAAGAGGACAATAGGCAGATGCTGCAAAGAAGCAGAGGAACGACCGCGACACTCTGTTGGTAGGAGATGGGTCATCCGACTGGAACTGGGAAGATTGTATGCCCTATAAGTAAATTGAGTCAGTGTCATTGTCATTGATGTAATAAAAGTGATTTGATTTATGAAATCACTTATTGAGTCTAGTTAATGTTAAGTCTAGGTTGTTTTTCATTAGTTTATTGATGTAAGGATAGATTCAATTGATGTAATAAACCTTTTGGGGTCCAAAACGTCTTTAGTGGGAAGGCGTGATCTAGATTTGGATCCAGGAGCTTGATAGGGCTCAGAAAAGCCTAAAAATCAATGTTCTTAGAATGACATAAAAACATATGTGTGCAAAGGCCTCGTGAATACAAACCCAATGCAACTTGAACGGGCTCAAACAGACTTTGTATGCTCCTAATATCGCAATATGAAGTTCAGGTCAAAATGGCAAAAAAGTCAAAGTCAAAGTCAACAGTCCGTACTGCTGACGTCAGTAGGAAAAGTGGTAGATGACATCAACATGACATCAGCAGGACACATGGAAGCACCAGGACGTGACATGTGGTAGTCATTTTTGGCATTTTTAGGGGCTGATTTGGACCAATAAAAATTGGACACGTGGCAATGCGTATAGCATGACCCGTGGTAGGTATGGTGATGATGTGGTAGGTGTTATTACGTGGAAAATTGATGACATGGAAAGTATGATGCTGACACATGGATGAATCATTGATTGATAAGTGGCATCAGTCCAGCGAATAGGCAGGTGCCACGTGGCCCAGACTTGGGCTTCCACGTGGCACCCAGGTGTTGGTCAAAGTTTCATATGCCAAAATGTTTGGAATTTGAAGGATTCTAACTCGTGACCTCCAAAGAGGGGCCTACGCCTTGGGAAAGGTATGACTGCCTTTGGAACACCAGTGGGACTTGTGTATACAAGCTCACGATATTCTATTTAAGGTGTATTAAAGTGTTAAATGGGGGCGGAAAGGGCTAGGGCTAAGCCCCAGCCCACGGTTTGTGTAACCACATATGACCACAAACATGGAAGCTTCTAGGATAAGCCATGGGCATGGGAGCTAAGGGGCCAACCCCTTGTGATATTTTTGGAGCTTGTTACCTGACACATAAGGATAGGGATAGCTCCCGATCTTGTGGGGGTTTGGATATGACCATATATTTTGAGATAAGTGGCTAGTGCACAGCCCTATGGGCTGGCGCTTGGCCACCTAATATAAAAATATGACCATAAATGGGGGACGCACTAGGACTAAGGAGATTAGCCCTATTATTATGGCAGAAAGTGAGTTTTGACCTTATCTTTATGGTTTTTTTATTGATTGTTTTAACTAGTTTTGGTTATTTGGCCATATCTTGGTGGATATTGGGCCAAATTGAGTGCCACAAAAAGTGGGATGTTGGGATTTGATCCCTCTACCTCATGGCTATATAAACCAAGCCATTGTGAGGTTTTAAACAAGCAATAAGCAACAAATAAGATTGAATCCAAGGTCAAGTAATCTTGAGTAGTGCAAAGTAGCTGATCTTTGGAGCCAGTTTCTAGGAGTTCTACCACTCTGTTTTCAATGTCGTCTGTTGCATCAGATTCATGAGATAGAGCAGAATACAACTAGTCAGTCAGAGACCTATATGATGTGATTTTAATGCAAATTGTAAATCATTTAATATTTAATAGAGAAATCCTCCCTCACTGAAGACAAAGGCTCAGGGACGTAGGCGAGATTGCCGAACTCCGTTATCAACTTCTTATGTACAATTTGTTGATGGTTTGAATTCTTGTGTTATCTATCATTGCTCTTAATTATTAAATTCTTTGTTGTCTTGATATTCACATGCATCGTTAGAAAAATTTCTTGATTAAATTGAGGTTATAGTGTGTAATTTCTAAGCTTCGATTTTCGGATCACATATATATGTGTTTTTCTCCTGAACAGCCATGTACATCATCCTTTTTTGCTTGATTGATGAGTTTGATTTTTGCTGGGTAAGTTTTGATGGTTGTTGAGTCTTCTTGGGTCTCTGTTATGACTATTAAGTGCCTGTGGAATGATAGGAAACCTTTCTTTGGTTGAATTTTCAGGCAGTGCCTTTCTCATCATCCTTTTCATTGATTTTTTTCCCTACATATTGGGCTAGGTGTTTGCTTCTTGATATCCTACTTGGGTTGTCTATGTTTCCATATAGTAAAATATTTATATCAATTTGTTGTTCATTCCTTTCATTTTCATTATTTTATATCGAAAATACAAAAATATTAAGCATTTTACATTGTTGGCATTTGATCTTTTGGGTCCTTATCATTGATCTTAGTACATATATATAAAGATTGCATATTATTTGAAATTGCAGAATTAAATTGAAAATTTTATTTTGAAAATATTATCATTTATTGGGAATTGAAGTTAGGACTTCGCATTTTATTTATATTCATTTATTTTACTTGCTGAGTCATAACATCATCAGTTTCATGATCGCATATTTTTTAGTAAGCAAGGAAACTAAAAGCAACACTGATAATTTAAAATTGATTAGAAATGATTTTATTTTCTAGGGTGCACAAACTAGTTTAGGATTTAGAGCCCTGGAATAGGATTTTGTGAGTAAACTTCTCCAAGGATATTAAATCAACATATGTGTCTCACTAAGGGAGTGGTGAAATCCATTGTATAATTGGTGACATCGGGAGGCTCCACTTACACCGGAGTTAAGCATGAGGTCGTGTGAGGTTGGTTGAAAGGATATCCCCCCAATACTTTCTTAGCATCAGATATATGTCTAGATCGATTCGTAAATGGGGGTATTGATAGTACCTTTACCTCTGTGAGAGTGGGTTCTTTCGAGGTTTCGAGCTTTGTTACCCTACCCATACGGTAGACTTGACTTATGACTGTTCTTTTGTGCATCGGTTATATTGTGGTTGCTTAGTTGCTTGACATAGGTACCACATAACTTACTTGCAGGGGTTATTCTGCAAGTGCCCTGGGTCAGATAAGGGTCAGACAACACACAACCTTTATGGAGGATTACCTCTATGGGGGGATCTGATCGACTGGTTGTTAAGCCCACGAGGTCCCTTATAACTAATTCTGATACCTCTAATCTTTTGGAGGGATTCCCAGGCCCCTTTTGGGAGAGGCATACCTACTTTAGGGAGGGAGGCCCCTTTCAACCACTTTATCCTGTTTGTGTGAATATTGGATTTTTTTGTTTATTTTGGTGTTCTCTTTGATTATTAGTTGTTCTTAGGATTTTTTATTGTGTCATGAGTTTTCATTGCTATGGTTAGTGGAGTCCTCGTGACTCCCTCAGTTAGCGCTACCCAACCCATGGTCTTTTCTCATTCCATGGGGACAAATCATTTTGTATTTCTAGGTGGTACGTTGAATCATGATACTCAACCAATACCTTGGGCCTCTAATAATTTTTCTCATGGTATGCCAAGCATGTCTTCATACTTTCCATCCTCTGTCTCAACTCCTTATGTGAATCCTAGTTTTGGTTCTTGGGGCATGATGCCTCCTTATTCTCCCTTTTCGTTTGGTGGGAGTCATATCCCTCAACCAAATCTTAGGGTAGGAGGTTGGAATCTTCCTTCATATGGATCCAATCCTAGCTTCACGTTTCCAGGAGAAAGTTCTCAAGTGGGTCTTCATTGTTCCTATTAAATCCCATCCATCTATCCTTCTTCTGCTATGTAGGTTACTACAAATTCTTTTCCCATGGAGGACCTCCATTTATCCTCTGGTATTTCATTTGGGGGGAATCAGTTTTATAATACAGGAAACCCCCTTCATGGAGTCTTTTCGTCTAGGGGAAACATATTCCCTCACCTGAGAAACCCTTTTCATGTCGATTTCTCTTCACAAGTGACTTTATCGGTGATGATGCCCTTACAACCCTTTATGAATCAATTTGGAGGAGGACACTTTCCTGTCGGACAGGTCCATGGTGTATACTAGAACCCTTCCTGGCCCACAATGTCTCAAAACTAGACTTTCCAAAAACCTTGGTCTCAAATTCCACAACCAACCATCACCAGTCCGGTCACTGCAAGTCATACTGTCATTATATCACCAACCTCTGCTAGACATGTTGGAGATTGGCCGACAAACTCTGCAAGTCATGTTGAATACCAGAAACCAGATGTTGCAAGTCATGTCGTGGGCACAAATCTAGTCACTACTAGTTACACTGCACATACATCACCAACCTCTGCTACTCATGTTGGGGATTCATCATCAACATCTGCTAGTCATGTTGAAAGTTCGTCACCAACCTCTGCTAGTCATGTTGGGAATTCATCACCAACCTTTGCAAATCATGTTGGAGATTTGATACTAGCCTCTACAAGTCTTGTTGGGAGCATGTCACTAACCATTGTAAGTCATTTTGGGGGAATTCATACAATTGAGAAGCTTAGACGTATAAGATGTAAGCCCAAGTTCCTTTGTAGTCTTTTCAAAGGATATCACCTTACTCGTGTGTGCCCTGCTACTGTTGTGGTACAAGAAGCATGGTCCTTTCCCAGGGGCCCTTCGGGTTATGAGTCATATTTGGTTTCCCAAACTTCTTGGGTTGATATAGTGGTCATGCTAATGTAATCTTCGACTAACACCACTCTTATTTTTGGGGGTGATGCATTTCTTGACCTTCTTGTCTCGCATCCTATTCAACCAACGGTCTTGTCAATGCAATATTTGGCCGACACTGCTCCTATTTTTGGGGGTGATGCATCTCTTGAACTTGTTGTGTTGCATCCTATTCAACCAATTTTGAAGAAGTGGTCATGTTGATGCAATCTTCATCTGATCCCACTCATCTCTTGGATAGTGACAAGCCTAAGGAAGTGACATTGTCGATGCAATATTTAGTCAATCCCACTCTTCTTTTGGAGGGTGATGCATCCTTCGACCATGTCCTTAGCATTTCTAGTATTGTACCTTCTGAACAAGGGATCATTGTACTCTCTCTGAGCACGCTCTCTCCAAGTCCTAGAGTGGTTTCCTTTGATTGGAATGATCTTGTAGAGACTCAAATTCCTTCTTCTACACCCTTCCATATAAGGGGCATTCTTCGATATATTGTAGATAAGGTAACCTCTGCAAGTATTTTATCCTCCTCGACTTGGAAAGATTTGGGTTTTCCCAAGCTTGTGTTAGCTATCTGTGAGTTGTTGACTTTCGACAAAAGTCCTGCACAGGAGCCTTGGCCACCCCCATTATATGTTGCTTAGAACAACATCCTCTGAGTCTGGTTTAAGCTCTGTTTTTACTCTCTTAAAAAGAGAAAACATTGTTGAGTGAACTTGTCTCTTTCACACTCGTTAATTGGATTTGAAAGGAAGTCTATTTGGTGTAATTTTAACCCTTTTTCGGACCAAGTAGACTAATTTCGAAAAAGGAATACTCTAGTCACTAGTGGCTAGAAGATTTCTCCTGGGTATTGTTTTATACTTTTTCGGGCCTAGGGGACTAAATTTACGAAAAAAGACATTTTTTGGCGTTAAGTTGTAATTGCATATCATTATATTTCTTATAGTATTGAGCCTATTGTCGGTTATCACTTTCGCATTATAATCCTATCACCTCAACAATTTGTATCATCATCCAAGCAGAGCCTTGTTTATATCATTTTCAGCTTGACACCCTATACCCAAGAGGAAACATTCCCCCGAGTGTCCATCTCCTGCATGCACCTCCTTGCATTGAGCATAGGTATGTTCCACCGCTGTAACTATTTTCTTACTTGCGACACGTGTTTCCTCTTCTGTATCATAGCATTCATTTGACTATGAAAAAACAAAAAAAGACGAGCGAGAAAAGAATATCATCTTGTATTGCAACAATTGTGTCACCTTTGAATAGAGCACAAAAATTTTGAGTCCACGTGTCATCAAAATTTTGGGTTTATCATGAACTTAGGAAGCTAAGCTCATTACTTAGAGTTTATTGCCCTGACTGGTTACTCTTCCATTTCCTATGGAGAGTTTGATTCCATTTTGTTCGACAACAAGAAATGTATTCACACATTAGGATTCATGTAGTGTCTTGGATGCCATTATCCTTATTGGTTTTTTCCTTGCCTTTGTCAGCAGTTTTCCTTATTGGATGCTATTAAGAGGGTCTTTTTCATGTCCCGCTTGCATCTAGCACAAGTGAAAGATGCACAGGGTCGTTGGTTCGTGAACATCTTCTTCATTTGATTTCCTCCAAATCATAAAGATCATGCTTTGTACCTAGTGTTGAATGATGGGAGATGTCTCAATGTTATCCTTTCAGTGGATCTCCTTTCATTGACTTTATCCCATATATTCAGGAAATGAGACCTAGAGTCCTATGAGTACCTAGAGGCTTGCAATCATTAGTGGAAAGTTATCCCACCATCGACAGTTGAGAATACATCAATGTCCCATGATCGATGGATTCTTCAAGTGTTCGACCTCTAAAACTTTATTCACACTTGTAAGAATGTACTCGGTGCCTTGATACCTACTTTAATTATTGGTAGGTTGTCTCGCGTTTGTTAACGGTATACCTTAATGACCAGTAATTAAATGAAGTCTCGTTTTGTTCGACCTCAACTCCTTTATTCACACGATGTAGACTTGCACCTTTGTCAGATCGTGTAGAAGACTTGAAGACATCAATCGCATATTTCCTGAGTTGTTGCTATATTTGATTGGACCAGTACCTATGTGACTTCAGTGATCAGGGTCGTATTCGTGACTATGAAATCCTTTGTCATATATCCACCTTTGTATTTCCTACTCATGGCCATGAACAATTTTTTGGTATATTTTCACATGGATATGAGGTGTAATTCAAATTGGAATCCATGTCAGTACAGATTGTAATATTCTCATGAGCAACTAGTTCTTCCAGATGAGTCTCCATTACTCCACTTCTGGGTATCATAATTTATTTCAGCCATCACAGATACTCCTCTGACCTCGCACATTAGTGGGCATCTATTATAGAAAGATTTTCCTCACCCTATGAAAATTTGCACAAAAGGCCTTTTTCCATTTCCCAATGCAGACTTGAAGTCCCGTTTTGCAAATATGGAGCTAAAAACAATATTTTTCCACACATATGCACCCTAACTATTATATAGAATGTGTATATGCAAGTTGCACCATTACAGCCTGCGTACATTAGGGTTTGTGCCCAAAATAAAAAAATAGTGTAGGGTTTCCATGTCACATCATGGGATCCATGATCCTTTACCTTCCATATACTGGAAAATTTTTGACTCGGCCCTTCAGTTCCATTTGAAGGCTATAAATGGGACATATCCAAGTTGTGGAAAAGAGGAGAAGAATTCAACTTTGAGAGAAAAGTTATTCTATAGAAATTGTTCACTTCATATTGAGTTTGCATCCCTTTGTCCTTTTAAGTCTGAACACATTGTTCAATCCCCAAGCTCTTCCCTACTTGATTGAGAACCTCATTGTCTCTATTATATGAGCTTTCCTTTGGTGGAGGATTAAAGTGGTGGAGTCCCAGCTGGAAGGGACTTAGTTTATCGGTTTTGAACTGTGCTGACACGAAAGTTTGTAATTCATTCACTTCTGTTGATTACATTTTAATAGAAATACTCTTTTCTCGCCCAATTAATATCTTGCAAATATTTGAATTGCTATTCCATGGACATATTTGTTATGAATGTTGATGGATTATTCTATTGAATGTGCTAACTTTATATATTATCACCATGTGTTTTCATTTCTTGGTTGCTGAGGACAAGTTGCAGGTGTATTTCTTTGAGCCAAGTGCTCAACGGTGGACTTCATCGAATGTGTGGACGAGGTAGGCTCTTTATCTTGTCTTGTTAGCATATTTTCTTATATAGCATACTTGAGATTATAGTTGATTTCTACAGTCATTTCCGTCTGTTGTGGTTTACCCCTTTCCATAGAGAGATTTTCCTCATAACAAAGGGCTCAGGTGTTGGTTGTGGAGCTAGATTATCTTCCTGATTTAGAGGTCTTTTACTTTCAGCCTTGTTTATACCCCATGAAGTATTTACACCCCAGAAGTATGTACACTCTTCCATGCGGAGGAGTGCAGAGGGGGGGTACCCCCTCTGCGGGGTCCAGGGGGGCTATCCCCCCAGCTGGGGGCAAGCGGGCCCCCAGCGGGGGTTCGGGGGTGAAGCCCCCAAAGCAAAAATTGCCTTGTAAAAGTATATTGTAATTTCATTGTAAATCTGGACCATTCATTATACGGTCGCAGATCTAACGATAGAGATTATGTTAGGGTTTTTTTCCCTAGAAGGAAACCCTCTTTTATGAGGGAAATGTATTGTGGCTATGTAG
>SNQJ01S0041040.1:8911-19904 GCA_010110895.2 Picea sitchensis
AGATATTATATTGGACCTAGGATCCGAAGTGAATGTACTACCGAAGACCATTTGACAATTCATGGGGGAACCAACATTGGGATACTCGACCGTTCAATTAAAACTATAAAATCAACATAGAGTTCTACCAATAGGTAGACTAAAAGGAGTAACAATAGATATAGATGGAGTGCACACTAAGGTATACTTTGAATTCATCGAAATAGTATATGGCACAACACCTTACCCGACACTACTCGATCTAGATTGGGCGTTCAACAACCAGGTGATAATTAACCTAAAAACTAGAAAAATGACATTTGAGTCAGGATACTATAAGGTCATAGCACCGCTAGACCCATCAAAAGGGGAGAGGTTTGTAGAACCCACTAGTCTGGACTTAGAAGAAATCAACCAGTTGTATAGAACAATTGCATGCTATGAGGACTACGTAAGCCCAACTGCAAATGGGGTATGTAGTTGGAGGAGCATTACTTCATGTGCAATAGACTCAAACAATGGGTTATAAAACTGACAATAGAGACTACAGGATGTCTCCATAAAAAGATGTGCCAGAATAAACTGCTCAGTAAGATGGGTAGGCACAGAAATCAGGGAACCACCCAGTTTTCACAGGCTAAATGATTTGGAAAATTTCTTCACATGGTATGAAGACGAAGTATTGGAAAACCAGAGATTACTATCACTATATTTAGCACTAAAATCCACACCTGCAAGATGGTGGGGAGCACACAAGGAGACTATCAAATACTAGTATCAATGCAAGCAGTTATTGCACATACAGTTTGGCATAGAATAGACAGGTAACAACCAACATAAATACGAAGGACTAGGGACACCAGCGAAACACTTGGAGGTGTCTCAAATGCTGTGGAAAAGGACACCACCAAAGGAATGGACTCATCACTTAATTCATACTTTAGAAGGAATACCAATTAATTGGTCTACAGACCAGGAATTGCGCAAAGGAACCAATACATGGGTGACATTGCAACACAACTTTGTAGTCACTTTCTCATTCGAGGATGAGAAACCCAACATCGATGCAGCCTTGCAATGGATGAGAGATGTCATTTTCATTAAAGAATCACAACTATAACTTACCACCGAATAAAAATAGTGGAATAAGAAAACAATCAAGGAATTACTTTCATGTTACCATGTACAGGAGGACGCACCAGATGAAGATGATCTGTGCGATATTCAGATCAAAGAAGGAGAAGGCGAGAGAAATGTGGAAGGACCACCCATAGTATCAAGAGTCATATCTGCACCTATCAAGATAAAGAAGGTTAACATTGAGACTCATAAGTATCCAAAAATGGCCAGCATTGGAGATTACTGGGATGAGCAAATAATAGAAACCATCAAAAAATTATTGCGCCAATATAGAGACCTTTTTCCCACCACTTTTACAGAAATAAAGGGTATAGATGGAGAATTAGAATAAATGAAAATACCATTGAAATATGACATGAGACCTATTAAAAAACAACCCTATAGACTGAACCCCATATATAAACAAAAAGTTAAAGAAAAGATCGACAGGATGCTCAAGGCCGACATCACCAAACCAGTCGAGGAATTAGATCGGATAAGCCTGATGGTAGTACAGGACAAGAAACAGGGAAGAGGAATCAGGATATGCATCGAATTGAGGAATCTTAATTATGCATGCCTTCATGACCCATTCCCTACATAGTTCACAGATGAAGTACTAGAGAATGTGTGGGGCCACAAAGTTTATTCTTTCACCGATGGATTCTTAGGTTACCATCAGATTAGAATAGCACAGGAGTATAGACACAAGACCACGTTTGAAAAAAAATGGGGATATTACCAGTATATTGTCATGCCATCCGGACTAAAGAATGCACCTGTGATATTCTCCAAAGTGGTCATCGCATGATTCAAGGAATTCATTCATTAATTTCTCGAAGTGTACCTAGATGATTGGATAGTTTATAGTCTGCTGAAAAACCATGTGGAAGTTTTATGACTGATGCTAGAACGATGCAGACAATGCCATATATCAATGAACATCAATAAATGCATATTTGGAACACCATTTGGGATACTATTGGGACACATAGTATGCAAATAAGGCTTTCTAGTGGACCCACCAAAAAACACAGTCATCGTTAATCTACCAGCACCAAAAATAGTCTGCCATTTAAGAGAAATGTTAGGACAGAGAAGATACTATAGGAAATTCATCAAAGGCTATGTGCAGATTACAACACCAATGGAAAATTTGTTAAGGAAGGATACAAAGTATCAATGGAATGATGAGTGCCAACACGGTCTGGATACCCTGAAGGAAAAGATGGTCACCACACCAATATTAGTATTTCCAGATTGGGAGAAGACATTCCATGTGCATGTAGATGCATCAACAATAACACTTGGAGCTATCCTAGCACAACTAGGAGTGGGAGACTAGGATCACTCGATAACGTTCGCAGGGAAAAAATTATCAAACTTAGAACAAAATTATAACATGACAGAAAGAGAAGGCCTAGCTATGGTTTATGCATTGTAGAAGTTCAAAAATTACCTATTGGGAAAACACTTCAAGATGTTTATAGATCACTTAGCCCTTAAATACCACGTCAATAAGCCAGTGTTGGGGGGAAGAATCTGTCAATGGTTACTACTATTTCGAGAATTTGAATTTGAAGTCATAGTTAAACTAGGGAAACTGAACGCAGGACCTGAAAACCTATCACGGGTCACCAATGGAGAAGCGTCGATGAACTTAGAAGACCATTTTTTGGATGCATAATTATTCTTAGTACAGATTGTTGATGACTACTTCCCAGAAATCATCTAGTACTTGAGCACAGGCACTGTTCCACAAGAATATACCACTGCCCAGAAAAAGAACCTGGTAGTCTATGCAGCCAACTATAAATTGATCATAGTACATCTCTACAAGATGGGCACAAATAACATTTTACAAGGATATGTGCTAGACATGAACATTCATGAATTCTAGCAGAAGCCCATGAGGGAATAGCATGAGGGAATTATGAAGGAAAATATACCTTGCAGAAGGTACTACACGCAGGGTTATGGTGGCCAAAGATCCATAGAGACTCGAAAGCGTATTGTCAGTGATGTGATGTCTATCAGAAGGTAGGAAAACCTAATAGAAGGGACAATATGCCACTATGACTGCAAGTGACATTAAAGGAATTCAAAAAATGGGCAATAGACTTTGTGGGACCAATTAACCCACTAGCCAAAATAACCAAGGCAAGATACATTATCACTGCAACGAAATACCTAACAAGATGGGTGGAAGCCACACCAATAGGATATTGTAGCATAGAGATAGTTGAAAACTTCTTGTTTGAACATGTAATTACTATATTTGGGTGCCCAAGAGTTTTGATGAGAGACCAAGGCATGCACTTCATAAACAACACCATCCACGCGATGTTTGAAGAGTTTGAATTTCATCACCAGAAAAGCACACCGTACCACCCACAGGAAAATGGCACAGTAGAAGTCTTCAACAAAATTCTAGAGAACGCTTTGAAAAAGATCCGTCACGTCAACAGAGATGATTGGGACCTCAAGGTACCAACAATGTTATGGGCGTATCAAACTACATGAAAAAACTTGATAGGGAACACACCATTCAAACTAGTCTACGACCAAGAAGTAGTCATGCCTTTAGAATTCTTAATACTTAGTCTATGTGTAGCACCGATCACACAAATGACAGAACGATGTGCAATAATGAAAGACTGAATCAGTTACTAGATGGAGGAATATTGAATCCTGGAAATATTCCACCAACAAGTACATAAAGCAAGAGACAAAGCTTGACATGATCTACACATCAAGAGGAAAACATTTAATCAAGGCGATCTAGTATTGCTCTACAATAGTAAGTCGTTTCAACACCCAGGAAAGATGAGGATGCATTGGCTAGGACCATACAAGGTAAAGTTGGTAACAGATGGAGGAGCAGTAAATTTAAGAGATTTAGCAGTAACAAACCTCAGAGGTCTAATCAATAGGAGTCGGTTGAAGCTGTACAAGGACAGTCAACAACCCACTACGCAATAAATTAAAAAAAAAAAAAAAACAGCATGTAGCAAGTGAGAGATGAAAAGAATGCATGAAATATGAAGCACAAAGTATACAAGGGAAATGAAAATGGTCGTATTAAAAAGGTAAATAAGAGGGAAAAGGAAATTCAGAGAAATCAGAATGACAGGAGAACACAAAGAAAAATTAAAGCAAGGCAAGGATTGATGGGACATCACATTAAATGTGCCAACTAGAGACGACAAAGTAGGTGTAATGGAAAGTATGAAACCACTGCATATGCATTGAACCCATATTTATTTTTCATTAATCACACAATGGAGGAATCGTCTTCAACAAGATTCAGGACAAACCCATACAACACACGAGCATAGAAGCAACTGGTTTATTTGTGAAAGAAGAACAAAGAGAGTACAATAACAACTAGAATGAATAGAGAGATACCAAAGAGCTCACCAAATCCATTCTAAATCAACAAACATTAGACAGTCACCATTATGGCACCACCGAAGCTATCCGAACTAGGCTAGACAACCATATCGACCAAGGATCAAACTAGGTCACAAGGACTACTGGAAGGAAATGAGCAGTAGCAATTGGAAATCATCGATATTCAAAAAATCCCCTCACCGGAAGAGATACCAGTAGACTCTACACCAATACTGGAAGAGATTCAAAGCCAAATGCAGAGGCCATGGAACAGGATACACTAGCAGGAACACAAGAACCTCATAACAAGGAAGCAGAAACCCAGTAGGAACTGCAACATGAACACACTGAAGCAGTCGTGGATGTGAACGAAATGACACAAAACCTAGGAGAAGAAGAGAAACCAGATAGAATGAAAGAACCTGAATTAGGTCAACCAATAGAGGAGACCACTGGAACTACCTTGGCTTGACCAGATTGGATGACAGGGGGGAAACCGGGAATTGTTGAAACTTTGAACCAACCAACACAGTGGGAGGACAAAGTTCAGATACCGATCTCACCTTGTAAGAAAATGACAACATAAATCATGCTACCACAGATACCAGAGGAAGTACATGTAGACCCACAACTATTGGATCACATCGTAAATATCAAGTATTCCGACCATGACGTATTAGATGAAAACAAATATCTAGAGATTGTAGCACATGTATTTATGCAGAAAATAGTCATGAACCAACTTGGGGAAATGATCAGTCAACCACACCAGTGGGACGTTGGACTTGACAGAACAGGAATTTTAGGATTGCTGAAGATACCACACTTTGGCAGAGGCCAATATGTGACGGCATGCATCAAGAAGCTATTAGCAATGATGCATGGAGGGGATATATGACTGGAAAAACCCATCCCTATAACTATGGAAATTATTATGCACATAATAGGACTACCCACCCGAGGTATGGATCCTGTGTTGATTCTGGATGATAAATCCAAAGAAAAAACATTGGTAGAAGAAATGAAGAATAAATATGGTATTGATAGGGGAACAAGAGGTATTATAATCAAACGGATCAAAAATGTATCTACACAATTAGGCACAAATATCTTATCCTGCAAAATGGTAAGAAAATTCCGCAAAGAAGAAGTATCGATGGGAGTCATCATTGTTGTAGTTCAGTGTGCATAAGGAGCCTCCATGAGCTGGGCACCATACCTATCAAACTTGTTCCAAGTGGACTTCAAATATGTGTAGGATGCAGGTACAAAATTTCATTACTCATGGTTGATCACCCTCATAGCTTTCATGAGGTGGAGAGAACCAGAATACGTCATCTTTTGTACCACACCACATTCATCCAGAGAAATATATTTCATACTGAGATGTGCGCCACAGGCTAGGCATAAGAGGGAGAATGGAATCATATTTGAAGCATACCTATGAGACATATAGGAAGCCATCAACCGAGCATGGAGAATAACACTAGAGGTTGTTGCGTGATATGGGGGCATTGCCAATTTTTGGGCTACATGATAAGCCATGTGGATACAACCAAGGCAGGACCCAGATAAATAATGGCTACAGATGCACTACTGCATCACTAAGGGTGATATTGATATGATCATCAATGAATGACCGAATGAATGGAAGATCCCAACCATACCTAGAGAAGTAATAGAAAAAACAAGATAAGGAGGGGCTACGCAGGAGGAAACATGGCCTCCACAAATCCTAGTATAAAGAAATCAAGAATGGGCCAAAGCAAGTTGACCCATGCAGATGATGGCTTAGAGCATATAGGGACCCAGAAGGGGAATAAAGAAACCAATCATCCGACCAATGGACAATGGAAACAGGCTGAGAGAGCACAGGAAGCTTCCCCAAACCCCATCACATAGGAACCAGGGAGAACTAAGAGACCAGCTACACAGGAAGTAGGATCACAAAAGAAAATGAAGGTACAATGAGCAGAACCAGACTATACAATCATGGAGGATGATGGAGAGATGATCGCCAGAATGGTCTAGGAATGCATCACAAAAGATTTCGATCATGCAACACACCACAAAGATAAATTGTAGAAGGAACTGACAAAAATGGGATAACTTCTTAAGAAATTTGGGGAAGCCCAGAGTGAAAGTAGAAGCAGAGGTGTAGAACCATTAACAACATAGACCACAGATAGAGTGGAGGTAGAAGAAGCAGACCCAGTTCTTCCGATGCCACATGCGCATTCAACGTTCTACATAAAGCCTAGCATGTTGCAGATGGATGAAATTGTGGGAAAGACACCCATGAAGGATTTGGACCACATCCAATTGGTCTTGACAAGGATTCCATTGAGGGAACTATACAAATTATAGGTTAGTGTTGACCACGAGATGTAGTCTCAAGCACACAAAAATTTAGTCGACCTACAACAAGAAACAAAGAAGCGGGAAGCGCTGGAAACAGTTTGTGCACAGGACAAATATGAAACTTGGGATGAGAAAGAATGTAGAAATGAACTAGAACGCATAGTGGAATTCATTTTTGGGAATCTTCCAAGCACTTCCCAAGGAAATGAACTCCCCCAGCCGCAGAAAAGATCGACCAGATTGCGCAGGAAATTGATTGATATCATAAGGAGATCGAGGATCTCCTAGAGTAGATTATACCAACAACTCCACCAGCAGTGAAGGAGAAAAGGAAGAAGGAAGGAACAACACAACCGCATGATATAAAGAAACATGTTAGCATGGCAGCTGAATTGTTCGAGAAAGAAGTACAACTTTGGACAAGAATGGAAGAAGATCCATAGGTCCAACACTAGGACAAGGAAGAGGAGAGGATCAATGCAATGATCCAAGAACTCAAGCAGCGACAAAATACGATATCAATTCTAGAGAAATTAAAGGGGATGCAAGAGTTGAAGAAGATGCAGACAGAACTTATCACTGCACAAACATAGAAATAAGAGAGTGAGGCTCAACTAGAACCACTTTAGGAACAGGTAGCAGAAGTACTCACATAGGCGGAAGGAGCCAGGACATAGATAAAAAAAACCCATATAGAATGTGCAGGATGGATGAGCGATGAAGTGGAAGTTCATACTGTAGACACCATCAAGGAGAAAACCATGCAGGCACTGACAAAAGTAGCAAAATTGCATGAAAAGTTCTAGACGGTCACCAAGGAGATCGAGGAAGCACAAAGACATTAAGTGACTTGGGACGAGTCACATGTCAGTGTTGGGGGCCTATTGGCACCAGGCCAAGGGGAAAACAAGCATGATGGTGGGAAAGAATGTGTGCAGAAGGAAAAGTAACATATGGCAAAAGAACAACACGCACACATGCAATAACACGTGCATAAGGAAAGCGACAGCCCCAGGAAGAACAACACGGACATGGGAGGAAGACCTAACATCGGTAGGGTTAGGGTTTTGGTAATACACTGTAAATGGTTAAAGAGCCTAAAATGTATAAATATAGATACGAAGGTATCATATAGGGGTTGTTGAATTGTTATTGTTACTATTGTTGGTTAATGTTATTGTAGCTACGCATGGGCGGATGCGATATGTAGTGGTTTTTCTTGATTGTGTGAACCAATTTTTGTAAGTTGTTGAGAAAAGAAGAGAAGAGGAAAGGTAGATATGAGGATTAGACCACAAGCTATAGGGCCTGGTGCGATCTAGTTTGGATCGTATAGATCTTACCTATAAGGAGGAAATTGTAAGCGCACAACGCCGAAACTACAGAACTATTATAATAAAAGAGCCAAGAGACAAATCTTTGTGGAGGTATCCCAAGAGGGGGTGAACCATGGTAATATTTGTGTAGTGTGATGAATTCATGCATGTCTTTCCTTTCTTTCAAGAGTTAATGGTTAGGCTTGATGAATGAGTTAATACATTGTTAGGAATCTGTTTATGTTGTTTGGGAAATAACCTGCAAAACATATGTATGTGACCAAAAGGAATAAGTAGATCACACCAAAAATGCATGATATACCATTTTAGTCAAGAAACCCCTATCTCCTACTCTATCCTAGGCTGTAAACACCTTAGTCTTACAACCCCCCATTTAAAGCTATCTCGGGTGAGACTGCACAGTGAATTCTGTGTACTACATTGGCTTCTGATTTACCATGAGGGTTGATAGTTTTATAGGCTTTGTTGGAAACCTGAATGACATGAAACCTAGGTCAATAACTTAGACGATTAGAGATATGAAGGAACAACCAACAAAAGTATAGAGCTACAAAGCAGACAACAAGATACTAATGAGAGAGAAATTTCAGATAAATGCTCGAGTGTTGCAGAGATAAAAGTAGTTGCATAGACAAATGAATAAGGGATCAAACTCAAGACAAGAGGAAGGAGGAAAGTGTCATGAATGAAGAGATGCACATGGAAGAGATGGCTATTCCAGAACTGCCAGTAGATCTCGTGGACACCACTCACCTCCTTACTCAAAAATAAAGTTTGATGCATCGGATGATCACGTAAGCAGTCTAGAGGTGTCCCTTGTCAGAAGACAAAGAAGGAAACAAGAGGTAGATAGTTTTTAGGGAGAGTTGAGGAAGCTCAAGCCACCTTCCTTTGATGGTGAAAGAGAAAGGGAAGATGATGTTGAAGCATGGTTTCTTGGGCTCCAGAGATATTTTTAGTTGCATAACTATTCGTCAAACTTGGAAGCTAGGTTTTCCACCTACCATTTGCACGAGAAGGCTGTGATGTGGTGGTACCAACTGAATGAAGTGGAACATGTTAATGAAATTAGGATCACTTGGAAGAAGTTCAATAAGTACTTATAGAAGGAGTACCTCTCAGAAAATTTATATGACAAGAAAATGCAAGAGTTCTTTGAACTGAGGTTGGGAAGAATCTATGTAGCCTTAAATGATCGACAAGAAGAGTATCAGTCCAATATGATCAAGGTGGAAGGTAAGATCATAAATCAGCCTGTTGCAATTTTGATCGATTCAGGAGCAATTCATTGATACATTGATCCTAAGATAGTGGATAGATTACATTTGGAGAAAAGTAAACTTGGAAAATCAAGTTTGGTTCAGTTAGCCACTGGAACCAAAAGAAGAATACATTATATGGTTAGAAGTTGTCCCATAAGTCTTGGTGGCATGAATACTAGTAGTGATCTAAATATCATACCATTGGGGTCTTATGATGTTCTGATTGGGATGGATTAGTTGGGCAAGAATCATGTTGTCCTAGATTGTCATAACAAGACATTTACATGTCTTGATGGAAATGGAAAACATAGCACTGTGAAAGGAGTTCCAAGACCCATCTATATAAGGGAGATTTCAGACTTACAGCTAAAAATATATTTTAGGAAAGGATGTCAATTGTATGCATCTTAGGTGGAAGAGCCATATAATACAAAGGGGCCAAGCCTCGAAGATTTCTTGGTGATGCGGGAATTTGAAGATGTATTCCAAGAAATGCCCAAATTTCCACCAAGGAGGGAGATAGATTTATCAATTGACTTGGTCAAAAATACCTTACAGAATGAGCACACCAGAGTTAAAAGAATTACAAATGCAGTTGGAGGAATAGTTGAAGAAAAGGTACATACGTCCAAGTGTTTCACCTTGAGGAGCACCAGTACTTTTTGTCAAAAAGAAGGATGGAACCTTGAGGCTGTGTATTGACTTCCGATAGTTGAACAAGTACACTATAAAGAACAAGTATCCTCTAACTCGAATTGCTGACCTCTTTGATCAGCTAAGAGGATCAAATATATTTTCAAAGACTGAACTAAGGGCAAGATACCATTAGGTAAGAATCAAGGAAGAAGACATTCATAAGACAAAATTTAGGACCAGGTATGGGCATTATGAATTTGTAGTGGTGCCATTTGGACTGACCAATGCACCAGTTGTCTTCATGTTCTTAATGAATGGCATATTTAGAAATTATTTGGATAAGTTTGACATAGTATTCCTGGATGACAAACTTATCTACTCTAAGTATGAAGAGGAGCATGAACATCACTTAAGACTGGTATTGCAAGTATTGAGAGAACATTAGTTGTATGCCAAGTTGAGTAAGTGTTGTTTTTATCAAAACCAGATCCATTACTTAGGACACATTATTTCAAAGCAGGGAATAGAAATAGATCTAAAGAAGATCGAAGCCATTAGAGGATGGCCAACACCTAGAAATGTGATAGATGTTAGATCTTTTATGGGATTAGCTGGCTACTACAAAAGGTTCATAGTTGGATTCTCTAAGATTTCTCATCCTATCACTTCTTTGCAAAATAAGGGAGCGGAATTTGAATGGACACTCAAGTGTGAAAATAATTTTAATATGTTGAACGAATTACTTACTAGTGCGCCTGTGTTAAATATTGTTGACCCAAATGAATTTTTTGTGGTATGTACAGAAACATGTAAGGAAGGACTTGGGGGAGTCCTCACTCAAAATGGACATGTTGTTGGATATGAGTCCAAAAAGCTTAAGGAACATGAGAGGAACTATGCCAACCA
>SNQJ01S0041040.1:27495-60580 GCA_010110895.2 Picea sitchensis
GTCCTTCTCTTTGTCTCTCAAACTAAATTGATTTAGGGCTGACGTCACTTCTATAGCAGTAGCAATATTGATGACATCAAGCCTCTTTTAGCCATTATTTAAGTGTAAAACTTTGTGATTTGGTTAGGCATTGAAGTATAAATTATTTTCTTTGGCTTATTGTGCAAAACGTTCACTTTTTGCCTTCCAAAACACTAGCATAACTAGGGCTGACATCATCCTATTTCTGCAATAGTGACGCAACAACAATATTTATATGAGCAGATTTGAGATATATACTGCATTGTGATAGTACAAAGATTTGATTTTACACATTGAATGCCATTATCTCTTGTGTATTTATTGAAGAAGTGACATTAATATAATCTTTTATTGCAATCATTGACTTCATCAATAATTACTCTTATTAACGCTCATATATGTTAAAGATAGTCATTAATACTTTGAAGTACTAACCACTGTAGCACATCTTCTAGCTTTATTTGTCTTGTCTTGCAAACAGGTGCCATTCAGAGAAGATTTTCTCCTTGACTATCTCATATTGGTAGTAATCTGTGAAGGGAAGCCTATCCTTACCCTTTTGAAGCCTTAAACCTTGATCCTTCTCCTTCAGAACCCCAGATTACTAGGGATGTCTCCCTTGGGATTAGCCACCCTAAATAGAAAGAGCTCCCCACCGAGGTGACAGTGGGTGGGGAAGCTCCTGTTACGCCAGTTTGAAGCCTTGACTCAAGCTACCTAAACCCTTCCTACAAACTGAGCGATAACAGTGCACAAGGGCATTGCATTCATTCATTGACTGAAGTGGATATGTAGTAAATTCACATGGTGCTAGCATTAATATGAGGGGATTGAGAGGGTTTTGGTAAGGATGTTTGTATTACTTCCACTAAAGTTTCCTGCAATATAGTGAGAGTCCATAAATGATGCATGTAATGACCATATTCTGAGCATATGGCGCATGTGGAATTGGTCCATGGGACTTTCTTCTTTGTTGACAAAGACTCATCTAGAGTGGGTGCCACCATTGGGGTATGGAGCAATGGTGTCAAATTTGGAAGTTGAATTAGATTGCGTAGTTTAGGTAACGTAGGGAAAATATTGGTTGGGTTCCCAACTGCTACATAAAGTGTGCATGGTGGTTGAATGATGGGTTGAGTGGCTCCTTTCTTTTTCTTATTTCCCCCTTTGTTGGTATCATTAGTTACAACAATGTGACTATTTGGAGGCATTAGTGTTTGGATTATTGGTTGTGTAGGAAACAAAATTGGCTAAGATGGGAGGGATGGTACTGGTACCATAGTTGGTGATTCAGGATACCAAATGGGAATAATGATCACCATGTTTTGCAAGGTGAGAGTAGGAGCTACTTGATATGTTAAGAGTCTAGGTGGGGGGTAAAAAAAGGGGATTTTGGTTAGGGCTTCATGAACCATTTTACAAATGGATGGTGGGGGTCTATTCATTAGATTTTTTCTAGGAGTAGGTTGTGATGTGGAAATCGATAGGGTAGATTGAGGTATGAAGGAATTTGGGGTAACTTGGGAGATGTGTGATTTAGGGGAAGGCTTGTCGGGTATTTCCACAACATATGAGGTGAAAAAATAGACCTATTCTACTCCAGTGGGTAAGGGGGGGGAGGGGGATCTCCTCTATAACAACCCACATGTTAAGGGTCTCTAAATTTTCCTTGTCTTATGTCAACAACATATGAGATGTCATAATTAGACCATATGAGGGGGATGACGTTGTCTATGTTCCTTAAATAATTGGGGTCATAGTGAGTTAGCTAGTTAATGGTAATGATCTTCTGATTGTGAGGGAAAAGCATGGTGCAGAACATGGAATATGTGAACGATGTCATGGAATACATGTAACTTCACCCAAAGAGGATGACTTCAATATCAATGATATTAAATGGTTATTCCCTAATTTCTACTAGAACATTTTGGTAGAAGCCTTCTAGTTATGGTTGAGCACCATCGTATCCCAAAGGGTAATGGTGGATAGGACGAGTTCCTGAGAACTGAGTTGTTTCCATATTATTTTGGACATATTACATTTATATGTCCCTTCATTGATGATGTACTGATGTATTGAGTTATTTCAAATATTGACTTGTATATGGAAAGCCACCAAATATGTGAGGCATAGTTCACTATTATCTAGATCAAAAGTTATCAAATGGGTATTCGATGGGTCCAATGGCCCCAATGTTGTATGCAAGGTCTTTCTTTGTGACAGGAAAGTTTGGAGGACCTCAACGACAAACATGGCTATTGGTTATTGAGCTAAGTCACTGCCTAAGCTATAACTATGTGCCACCCTTGCATGGGGGTTGTTTGCATTTCAATGTAGGGACGTGTGATGGATGCAAGTAACATTTTATTTTCTAGGGTGAGTGATCATCAATAGTTGTCTTTTTGGTAATGGGGTNCTAGTTATGGTTGAGCACCATCGTATCCCAAAGGGTAATGGTGGATAGGACGAGTTCCTGAGAACTGAGTTGTTTCCATATTATTTTGGACATAATACATTTATATGTCCCTTCATTGATGATGTACTGATGTATTGAGTTATTTCAAATATTGACTTGTATATGGAAAGCCACCAAATATGTGAGGCATAGTTCACTATTATCTAGATCAAAAGTTATCAAATGGGTATTCGATGGGTCCAATGGCCCCAATGTTGAATGCAAGGTCTTTCTTTGTGACAGGCAAGTTTGGAGGACCTCAAAGACAAGCATGGCTATTGGTTATTGAGCTAAGTCACTGCCTAAGCTATAACTATGTGCCACCCTTGCATGGGGGTTGTTTGCATTTCAATGTAGGGACGTGTGATGGATGCAAGTAACATTTTATTTTCTAGGGTGAGTGATCATCAATAGTTGTCTTTTTGGTAATGGGGTGAATCCAATGTAGTTGGTGTAGAGTTCGAAGACATATAGTATTGCTGACTATGATTCTGGAGAAGGATCTCCACTTGAATAACAAGGAGGATGGGTCGATCAATGGGTTTTCTAGATTGAGGATGACCTAGGTTTGGATCTTGTTCCATCTATTGTGGGTTGGGGATGGTTGCATGTTGGTTGTGTTGACCTCCCATTTAGCACCGGTGGTAAACTCATGTGCCATGAAGAGATGCATCATCAGATGCCATCTTGTCAAAGACTTTTGTTCCTATAGGGCAATGTTTGGCCCAACACTTATTTTTGTACTTGGAATTTCCACACCCTTGCGTGGGTTCATAATGTAATAGGTCTGCATGAGTCATGTCTAGGTCGATTACCTTGGGATCGGTTCACTGGGAGAGTTCCTTTCACCAAGGGTTTTTTATCCTCAGGTTATTAGTTGGGTTTTTCAACCTTACTGATTTCTCTTGAGTTTTTCCCTCACACTTGCAATAAGTCTTCCAAAGTGGTAAACGACGTTCTAGTGGACTTATGTTTTAGTAAATATATAGGGAATTCATTTTAAATGATCATTCAAGATATCTTAGAAAGTTTCAGGGAATTTTTTCAAGTCTAGATTAGTTTTTTTTAATTAATTAATTTTTAATAAGTTTGGAGGTTTAATTAATTAATTATTTAATTATTTTTTAGCAATAAATTTAAAAATTGGATCCTTGGACTTTTGATAGGGGTATTTGTGCTCAAAATAAATGGAATAGAACCCCCTACATCCATGGACCATGTTTCATCTCAGTCGGACAACTTTATCCATGGGTTAGTCCACCCAGAGTGTGAGTCAGTCTAAAACAACAATTTTAATTGCTAAAGTCTAAACATGGCAAGATGTAAAAATTGTAATAATGAGTTAGATGATGTGAAATGTTGAAATGATGGTTAGAGAGAGACCCCCTAAGAATAACCTTATCCTCACAACCTTTTTCAACCTTGTTTAACCCCTTTTTCCACCTCCACACTCAAAAGTTACGCCCCCCTAGGGGGATTGACGTTCTCCCTTTTTTAATTAATTTGTGACTTGAGTGTGCCCTGCTCTCTTGCAATTTCACTTCATTTAGACCCTATATCACCCTTATAGGTGACCCCACTTACTCCAACTCACCCATCCTTTCTTTTGGTTTGATTTTTGGCCATGTGGAGCGCTCTCCGAAAGAGTTACGCCCCCCTTTGTGTCTCTCCAATGAAAATTTCGTTTTTTATTGATGAGGCTCTTCCTCGTGCCATATAATGGATCCCAAAACCTCTCATATGAATTTTTTTGTCATCCCAACCCACTACACTCATATCTCACCCTTCCTCACATTTCCCTCATCCCATGTGGTGTGCCCTCCAAGAGAAATGTGCCCTCCCTCTTCTCGAAACTCAAAAAATGATTTTTTTTTTAATTATTTGAGACCTCTCACCTTCCTTGGAATCCATCCCAAGGACTCCCACACCTCTTTGCTTGATCCCAACACCTCCTACATTTTTTCTACACTCTATATCTATTGTGCAAACCCTAAGGGGTGTGCCCTAGCCTAGAGATCTACTCCTTTGCTTGGTGGTGGACACTTGGCTTAGATCCAAGAGAGGTAGGCTTGCCTCTCCAAGTATAAATAGATCTCTTTTCTCCTCCCCAACTCACCATATATTGATCTATTGTTATGCTACCTGATTTTCAATTCTCTCTCTCTAGTCATTCATTCCATTTCATTTCCATTCTATGCTCGAGGGTTTTGGAGAATTTTCATCCAAAACCATTTTCTTGAGTAATATAATATTGGAGAAACTTTGGAGGACAACAAGAAGACTAAGGCATATGTTTATTTTTCTTATGCATGGGAGGTAACTTGTATTGGTATTTTTAAATGCTTGCAACAATAGATATTAGGTAAAGTGTTATCTTAGTAGATCGAATAGGGTGTATGCCTATTTGGTTTATATATCTTGGTGTGTTTGATTAAATAGAAGTGTCATTTAATTTCAATACATCAATATATTGTCTATTGTATGCATGTTGTTTGAAAGATCTTGTAGGTTAATCTCTAGGGTTTCATTGGGAACTCCTTCAAGGAGAAGGGTCACTTGAAGCTCTCACATACTCAAATTCTCTAGATCTATTGCTCCTCTCCTATATTGTTGTCCATTCATTTCATTTTCAGCTAGCATATAATTGTTTAAGTAGGTCAAAATTTTATCAAATATAATATATTTTATTGTGGAAAGTTATTTCCCCAAAAGGGCAAGGGTTTCCTTAACTTCTTTTGGTTGTGTGTAGCCATTCTAGTAAACAAAGCTTGCTGATTTTGCAGGTATATCAGATATGGTTGAGGTCTTTGGGCTGCCCCAAAGAGACACACACAACTCTTCAAGACCCGTTTGGGGGATTTGGTAGCTATTCCTCAACCCCACTTTCATTTTCTAGCTTTCCAGTGCACTTTTTCTCTTTTTTTTGCTTGATTGTTGAAGCTCATAGTGTAAGAGGGGAAGTGGTATGACCTCCCCTCTTCTTTTAGCTTTGGGATAGGTAGGACGTGGCCTAGATCCATTTTTCACCTTTTTGAGTCTTTCATAGCTTGGCCATGAGGTTTTGAAGGTGAGGGCACCATCCAAACCTAGGCCGTGGGGTTTGCTTGCTTGTTAGTATCTTAGATGGTAGCTTAGCTTCTCCTTTTTTCTTTTATTTCATGGTTTTCCCTAATTACTAAGATCTCAAAGAACTTAACATAATTAAGAAAATCTAATCTAATCACCTACCTAGTTGGGAGAGGAATACCCCAAATAGGTAAGGCTAAGTGTTAATACTTGATGTGATGTGATGTGATCTAATGTTTAATGTGTTTTAAATGATGATGTTATAGATCCATATCATTATCTTAAGCCTATTGGGCAAGACAACTAAATAATCTTACTAGATCTTGCTTAGTTTCATTTCAAGCTTCTTGTATCTTTTTCTTATGCACATGGTTTAAATCTTAATGCTTCAAATATCTTAAGTGCTTAGCAAGTAATTGGTTCTTTCTTTGTATTTCTTATATCTATTGGAAGCCATTTACTTGGGCTTGAATGTTGAGTGGTTAAGTAGGAAAACACTTTAAAATTTCTTTTGATCTCTTTAAGGCAAGTTGTTCTTGCGATAGATCTCTTGTTCCATAGCAAACTATTGTTGTGCATGTGATAATATCTTTACTCTTTCAGCCATATCTTTATTTTCTTTACATGTGTTGATTTACTCAATTGTTTAATCCTAAGGCAACACACTAATAAAGCTAATAACAGTTTCGGCCATATCACTAAATTGCACCTAAAAAGTTCTTTAAATTCTTCTAAACACTCTAAAAATCGCCTAAAAGTCTGCCTAATCAACTTATATACTTAATATACTATTTAGGGTACCTTAGATGACCATATTCACCATCTAAAACGGGGCTTAAGGAAAACAATGGAGGGAAGTTGCAGGGGACTGCCCTGTGGTGCACCAGGTGTGTGTCATTTCTGGGAAGTACTCTTGTTTTGGGTTGACTGGTTCTGATAGGGTTGGCCTCATTGCCATACTATCTTGAGCGTCCAACATTTATTTGGAAATAGGAGGAGGAGGCTTTGGTGAAATCTTTAATAAAATTTTATAAATATTAAGAAAATCCTAACTATTAAACCCTAGACCAAACCTAACAGAATACTTGGGGGTTTAATAATTAAGAGTGTAGGTATTCTTCAATAATCTTCGTAACAGTTGTTCTTAACTCTTCTGAATATTTGGAATTTGTTGATGAAGTAATGTGTTGATGATGATCTCATATAGGTGGTGATATGATTTGATTCTCTAGTCTTTTGTATCTTGCACACATAAGATAAATGTGGTTAGTTTGCTTTGTATAATTTGTATCCTAGCATTCTTTATTGTAAGTAATTATACTTGATATTATTCATTGGGATAGTTTGTTCTTTTGCAAAATTGTAAGTAATTTGTAATCTTTTTAAAAGAACGACCCTTGAACATAGTTGACCCCTTGCCCAATTTCTAGGCACTAGTCTTAGTTGACCTAGGGAAAAGGCCTGCTTTTCATTCTAACCCTTGCATCTTGCATGGTTGCCTTAGCATCTTAAGATTAGAATCCCCTCTAACCTTAAAAAATTAAAATTAACTCCTAGAACCTAACTTTAACACATCTAGTAACTAAGGTCTACCCCCTTTGGATTCCCTAGGAGTAAGCCTAGACGGAAGAGGTTCTGATCAAAGTGACCGTGTGGGCTATGAACCTAGGCATTGTGCCTCCAAGGACACACTAAGTGAGCTAGACTTAGCTCACGTTTGCAAGTGTGTATAAGGACGGAAAAATATTTGGTCTCATTGCCAAGGACTTATGTGCAACAACATATTTGGCATCGTTGTCGGGGATAAGTCATTTATCTTTGGTCCTAATGACTTAACTTAACTTTTTAAGAACTAATAAAAATCTTTTAGGCCTTAAAAAATTCTTGAACTTGAGATTGGTTAACTTTGTTTGATTCCTATCTAAGTGGCGACTCCATTGAAAAAATCTAGCAAGTATACTACTAGGAGCAATTCTCAGGGAGTGCTTTATTCTTATCCTAAGCGTGAACAGGTTTATAGGAGGAGATTAAACTACTTGGCTCCTAGGAGTCTACTTGAAAGTCTTAGGGAGGAAGCACTCAACGATATCCAATACTTGTTCCAAAATAGTAATCAACCAATTTTTAATAATCCCATTAATAACACTAACATTCTAATGGCCACCTTTTTGAGTCCCTTGAACTTTGTAGCAATACAAGGTGCTCCTCATGATGTTCCCGAGAAAGACATTGATAATTTGCCTATCTTCCATGGGAACAATGTTGTTAGTTCCTAGGTCCACATCTCTTGTTTCCGTCGATGTATTGATAAGTATTGTAAAGGCAACAATGAGGAAGATGTGAAGATGACTTACACTACACAGTTAATCCCGAAAATAATATCTAAGAAGATGACCTTGTTTGTGTATTCATTGGAAGGAAATGTTGTCGATTGGTTTGAGGATTTCCCATCCAACAAATTTAGGATGCTCAACTCACTAATTGATGAATTTATAAAGAGATGGGGTGACCAGAAAGAACATCGGTTTCAGTTGGGTGCACTCACCACCATCCATAAAAAAAATTGAAACTGTGGTAGAGTTCAATGAAAAATTTAGTAACTTGGTAAAGAATCTTCATCAGGATGTCAAGCCCCCGACTGCTGCAATATTGATTTATTATATTAAGGAATTTGAAGGAGATATGAGGTATGTGTTAGGTTATGAAAAAGGTATAAATATCTTCTTTTTTCACACATTTTATGATATCATCTTGATTGAATTTTTGGATATTTAGAAGAAAATAGAATAGAAAATGAATAATTTACCCTTTAGCGTTGATTGTTTGAGATTAGATTACATAGATCCTAAATATGATTGGAATTGTCTGGTTTTATTGCAGGATTGGTTAAATATTGTCGAACCCAAGATAGCAAGGGGAGCCTTGAAGATGCGCAAGCTATTGGAGGTTGAAGACTTTATGGCACAAAGCAATTTTAAAGATAATTGAGTTACTTATTGTAATAGTAAATAAATCCTGAGGATCTCTCGATCCTCAGGATAGCTTAATTTACCCAGATTATTGTAACATATAAGGGGTAAATAGATCTTAAAGAAGAAGGAGGAATTGCACTAAGGAATAGAGAATATCGAATTGCTATGCATTAGTAGTTTTTGTAAAAAATGTTGTACCAGCTACGAAATCAATAGAAGCCTCGAGCAATTTTTCCATTTATATATACTGAGTTTCAAATAACAGTGCTTCTAAGGACTGAGGGCCCAGTATGAAGGAGCTACTGTTCGATCTGTAATTGTATCAACTCAAATTATGTATTGTGATTCAATTCTCTTTTATAGTAGTTAACGAATGCATAAGTGTGGTGATGATTTCATGTCAATTGCAAGAAATAGATATTCCCTGAAGCATTAAATGATTGTTGTTCCAATTCCTATTACTGAGATTTGATGCATGAAGGTTCTTAATAAGTTCACAATTGTTGTTCCTTTCATAAGTTCACAATTGTTGTTCCTTTCATAATTTTACATGTGTTTTTCCTTTTACTTAGGTTGCATTTGTCATTTCTTTTACTTAGCTTACATTTGTTGTTCCTTTCCGCTAGAATATAGTTGTTGTTCCTTTCAATAGAAATACAATTGTTGTCTCTTTTTAGTTAGATTACAGTCTCTGTTCCTTTCCATAGATAGAATAATTCACCTTTTTCTTTTTAGCAATTTGATTCACAATGATATTCATTTCCACAAGTCTTTATCTAGATTCAATTACTGCTCTTAAAATAAATTCAATAGATTAGCTAGTTCCTTTCCTTTTACACATCTTCATATTTCAATCTCTAGAAGATTTAATGAATGTTTGAGGAACTTGATTGTTGATAAACTCATATATTCTTTCACTACACGATTTTAGCCTCTATGATCTATCTGCATAAACTTTGTCGATATTCTTTGAGATAAAAGATGGATCCTCGGGTTAATACATTAATGTTAAACTAAGGTTTTTTTTAGACATCTTTAGAGCCCAACATTTTGGTGTCGTTGCCGGGAAAGAATGTCAAAGGTAGCATAGATTGTGCCTCTGTAGGATGAGGTATTGAATATGGAAGGTGAGAACCTATGAAAGCAATAAGTAAGATGCTTATACCAGCACCTACCTCCAGCTGACGCATTCAGAGGTTGCATAGGTGTTTTTTTATCCTTTTTTGTTGTGTGAAGTGTGTATGAATAAGAAGAAATATCTTGAAAAAACAAAGCCTCCACCAAAAATTACCAAATCCCAGGGATCTGTGCTCCCTGGAAGAAGCACTTTCATAGATGACATTATCCTAAAAGTAGAATTTCAAGCTTCGGTTGGACCTAGAAAAGGATCTACCCAAATCCCTCAGGTGGCAGCTTCACCAACTACAACCTGTTATCCCCAATCTCTAGGGATAACTAGGAGATCATGTCTCGAGGCCCACAAGTCCTAGACATGGAGTACCGAGAGGAGGATTGACTTGAGCATGGCCATGGAGGGCCCATCCTTCTTCTTCTTCACCATACCTATCCTGTTAGCAGTAGCAGCTTCCATCACCATCGGCTTGAACTTGCATATGAGAGGACTCTTGCTCCATGAGGTAATTGGTCCAACGTATCATGGTATGTGTCATGTTTGATCATTATAACTTTCTTATATATGCATCAGGTTCCTTACATTTCTGATAACTGCTTGGATCTTACACTATTCCACTTGACCATTGTTGGGGGAATTAATAGGGTGCCTTAGCAAGTCTTACACTATTCCACTTGACCATTGTTGGGGGAATTAATAGGGTGCCTTAGCAAGCTACTCTTTATGTATAGTTTTGGTTAGCCACCACCGGGGATTTGCAGAGCCATCGCTCATCTCTACAATTCTAATAATTCTACATTTTATCTCTCCTACATCCATCCCATTCCCTAGTCGGATAGCCATTAGGATGACCTTTTGTGGTTTACACTTTGTCCTTGTGGGAAGAAGGCTAAAGGCCCAAAAGTAACTGTAAAAGATAAAATCCATAGGAAATGAACTCCAGAGATGTTTCCATGGATCCTCGAGAAGGAAATAAAAAGGCCTCTCGATAAGAAAACAAAAGGGACCCTAAGAAAAAAATAATAAAACAAGCCCAAACCAAGAGGATGGAGGTCTCATCATGAAATGCACTCCATTATGTTCATAGGTATCTAGCAAGATGACATTGCCATCATCCGTCACCACGCTTAGGGAAATGACCCTTTGGTTGCATGGCTGAAAAGGGGTCTCATCAATTTAGCCAACCTTATCATTTTAAAATACCGCTGGGTAACATCGTCACTGGGTCACCACACCAAGGAAGTGTCCTCCTCGGCTCCATCTTGAAGTAAAAGAAAGAAAAGAAATAAATAAAAGAATAAAGGCACAAAGAGGCTTCTTGGAAAAGTGGCATCCATGACGGGTACAAAACACCTACCCCTGCTCTTACTACGACTGGACATCCTTAATTTTCACATCACTTCATGTATATTCCTCAAGTGGAAGACTTTCCTTTTTCTTGTGGATATCAGCCCAATAAGTTGTCTTGTCGTTCTTCCGACCATAGTAGATATGTGTAATGTCTTGAGCTCTTAGAGGATATGCTAGGATTTTATGTACGTATTTGATAAATTTAACGATGAAATATGATTGACATTGCTAAGGATCCTGTGGACTCCATGATCCCATGGAGGGTATAGTTTTTGATGTGAAGGACCATACCCATTGACAGGTACCAAGTGGACCGAGACACATGGGGATATGATTAGCTCCATACCTTCATGGGGTTGAAGAGCCTATCAGATGGTTGTCGGGATGGAAGAGATAGGACAATGTTGTGATGATCCATTGCATGAGAAGGAAGAAGGAATTTCCACCTAGGACACTTTGGAAGAGCCCGACCCAGGGGGAATGACCCATCTTCAGTGGAACGGTGCTTCCTGATGGACATGACGTCACCTGAGATAGTTGGACATTGACTGGAGCATGTGATATTGTGTTGAGGTCTTTTGGCATGTGTGACAGCCTAGAGGAGCCTTAGAAGGGCCAACATTCTGGTTTTCAGATGTTGAGTTTAACAAAAAGGGCCAAACGCCCCTTTGAAGGGGCTTGATGTCCCCCTCTCTTTAGCTCATTACACTATGGACAATTTTTAAAGTGCATTAATGTAAAACAAAGGTAAAATTGCTAGTCACCTTGTCGACTGCTTCTTTAATGAATCTATTTTGAAATTAAAGGTCATTGATTGGTATAAAATAGAGGACGCTATTCTCATTTTAAAACATAATACAACTCAATTCTCTTATGGATTTTAATTTTACTCTTTTGTCTTGGTATTTTCTCTCTTGGAAGTGAGGCTAACTCTTGTGGAGGATTATTCTTCGCATTTTTATGGTGTTTCTCCATTGTAAGGTTTAGAACTAGGGTTTGATGAGCATTCTTCATAATTTGTAATTGTATTTCTCATGAAAAACTTGAATGAATGGTTGTAGGTTTAATGTTTTACATTTTCTATTACATTGCTATTATATTACTTAATCTTGAAACCCTAGGTAGCAAGCACACGGGAGGTCCTGCTATATGTCCTCACTAGAGAAACTTGTTTTAGCCATTGATTAAGGAGTGAGTAGCCTAGCCATTGATACACTCTATTTGCTTCTTCCCTTGTGCTAGACGTACCTTTAAAAGTCAAGAAAGAGGAGACATCCTAGGCCTAGCTGATTCTACACCTAGGGTTTTAACTTTTAGGGGTTTGAAGGGCCTTGGCTCTTGCAACACCTTTCTCCTTAGATTTTTGTTTTAAAGCTAGCCATTTTGCCAAGAATATTTAAAGAAAGAGGAAGGAGCATGAGGCCTTGCTTAAGAAACACCTAAATGATCCTCCTTCCCTTAGGGTTTTGATTTGTGGACCGCCATTGGTAAAACAACTCCATAGAACCTAACTCTCTAGGCTTTAGATTTTGATCCTCCTCAAGATCTGTTCTTTCTTTTTGACTCCATAATACCCTAAGGCATTGGTCTTTTCTTCCAACGCTGAGCTTGTTGTGCAAAAACAATCTTCAAACTCTCAAATTTGAAACCCTAACTAACCCTAACGCTCTACTAACCTAGCAATTGATGATGACGCCATGCCTTTATTAAGCTCTAGTTGATAGAAAATAATCGTGGCTTGGTCATCCAAGTATGTGCATTGATATATTGGTGATTTTCTTTGGCTAAATTGCAAAACGTTAACCTTCTTTGTCTATCATATCAACTCCTAGAAGAAGTCTGACACATTCCTAGGATGTTGGACGGAACTACCTTTGTATATGAGCAATTAATAACGTTTAATACATTGATTTAATTCAAGGATTGATTATCTTCATATTATTCCAATGTTTATTGACAAGTAATATTATATGCTATTTTCATTATTACAAACATTGAATTTGTCAATATTTACTGCTGATTATGCTCATATTGATAGTCATTGATTAATGAAGTATTAACCATCATTGCATGTACTATTTTCATTGTTGTCTTGTCTCGCGAACAGGTAACTTCTGTGGTTTTTCTCATTTGACTATCTTCCATGTAATCTATGAAGGGGAAACTAGCCTTAACTTTCAGCCTTTTCCTAAAGGGCCAGATTGCCAGGGTCGCCTCCCTTGGGCTTAGCCACCTAAATAGAAAGAGCCCCATCGAGGTGACAATGGGTGGGGAAGTCATGTTACGCTTGACCTTCTTACCCTTCTTTAGGCCAATTGCTTGACCTAAAACTACAAACTAAGTGATAAACATTTTGGTGTCGCTATCGGGAACATTGAGTCAATCTTCCTCAATGACAAATCCTTCGGTAAGCCTTGCCTCGCTAAAAGACCTTTCTCTTGGTTAAGACACACCGGTGACTCCACCACCAAGACTTTTCCCTATTCTTTTGGTATTTTTCAGAAACTCTGACCCAGTGACTCCACTCATTTTTCTTAGGGTGCCACATTACCTTCTCTGATATTTTCAAGTTATGGGATCATGGCACACCGGGAACAAATGTATCCTAGTATTGATTTCAAAAGTTTTCAAAGATACCCAAATTACTTTGATACAAAAATGGCTAAACAACTCTCCAACATTTTCGTCTCCCAGCCTCATATAGTAAATTTTTTAGAGTATTTGAGTGAGATAAATTTGGGAGGAGAGGATGCTCTCATAAATTTGTTCTTAATCACTCTGCCATCCTACTTACAAAAACGCTTTAAGAGTTGTTTCAAGGACATATCATCTTAATACAATTCCTCATCAGTAAGTTTATCGACCTACTAAGCCAGATTACAAACGCATGATAATGGTCTTCAAAAACCTCATGGTAACCTTAGACCAAAAAAGATTCATCACTGAGATTGTAGAAGATCTTTGGAGGGTTTATCATGATCAATACCAAGAATCCTCCTGATATAAGAAGAAAGTTTTATGAAGACCATTATCAACCCCTTAAAGAGGAGAAAGATCTCTCCCATAATCCGATAGAATGCAATGAATATGTAACCAGAACGTGGAATTATGAGGATGAAGCACTAAAGAATTGCTCCTCAATATGATGAAGCTCTCCAAGATCTTGTCACTCCTGCATAATAAGATGAAGAGAATGAGGTATGTCATTTTGACTCTTTTGATGATACCTTGTTCTATGACTCAGAGAATGAAGAAGGAGTGGGAACCTTGGATGAGCCAGATCCCCTATATATTAACACTGAAGATGTAGAGGAATATCTTCCACCTGATGAAGTTATCCAAATACTTAAAGCTCCCGCTCAAGAAGGATTAAGCAAGGTACATTATTCCCCCTTCCAAATTTTAAATAGTTATTTTCCTTATGACAATAAAAGAGCTGCTATTGATGTTTTGACCTCCATGTTATGATAATCGATAATGACATAGTTGATTTCATGAGTTCACATACATGTTGAGATGTAGGTGGATGTATCTGGCTATGATATATAGATCCCATCTATGACATTACAAAGTCATCTTTGAATGTTTCCCATGCAATTACCACAATAGATTACCTTTGACCAATGGCAACAAGGATGAGGTTTTTACCCATACCCATCTAAAGCACAAAGAATGACCCAAGACCTTCTATTTTCCGATGATTTTAGGTCATACCTTGAGGAATTTGACGACTATTCTTCCGAGAATTTGGACTTATTTTTTGAAGATGATTCTCAATCACCTATCTTCTCAGATCTTGATACAAGTGAGAACATTATTTGCCTAAGGAAAGTCTCTCATGACTTTTCACTCCAGCCACCCGTTGTTACTTTACCATGCCTGTCTATTAAGGGTGTGCTTGGGAAGTATATTTTAATGTTGATTTTCCCTTTAGGCAAACCCCAAACTCCAAGGGTTGGTTGGGCAATCGTGATGTTTCAACTGGGCCAACTTTCCTTTTAACATCACCTCTATATCCTTTTCTAATCCCTTCTTGACTTCTCGGTGAGGGATGTCCTAGGTAAATCAGCCATGTATCCTCGAGTCAGCTTTTGAACCTTGTATTTTTCGTGACCCTTTTTTGGATTGGATTGAGTACTTTTCTCAGAGATGGACTGCAGGATTTTATCCCTCCCCCTACCTCCATGAGTTAGATTCTCACTTTCCCAATGATATGATGTATGTTCTAACTCATGACATTTTGTTCTTGATGTATCACTGCCTTTGGTTTCTTATATAGCTATCAAAGCAAGTGTATCGAGGAACGTTGTTAATGGCTTCATCGGGTTGGTTGTCTGACTACACCAACATGCATCCAATGTGTGAGGTTGTGCAAGGTTTCACTTTCTATTTTGTATTTATGATTACCTTATATACATATGTTATATTTTTCGGGGTGGAAATACCACCCCAAATTTTGTCACTGATGCTTTGTCAAGTGTGAGCAGTGTCCGTAGGTTTACAAAGATGTTGAGGTTCTCATGAGCTCTACAACAAGAACATGTCATCGAAGTTGGAGCTAGATGCTATCCATGATCTCTAGGGGATAATTAGGAGATCATGTCTCAAGGCCCACAGTCCTAGACATGGAGCACCGAGAGCAGATTGACTCTGAGCATGTCCCTAGAGGACCCATCCTTCTCTTCTTCGCTAGACTTTTCCTATTAGCAGCTAAAGAATCTCCATCACCATTGGCTTGAAATTGCATCAGAGAAGACTCTTACCCTATGAGGTAATTGGTCCAAGGTATCATGGTATGTGTCATGTTTGATCATTATAAATTCTTATATATGCATCAGTTCCTTACATTGATAACTCGCTTTTGGATCTTACACTTATCCTCTTGACCATTGTTGGGGAATTAATAGGGTGCCATAGCAAGCTAGTGTTTATGGGTTTTGGTTAGCCACCGGGGATTTGGTGAGCTATCATCCGGGCCTCCCACCATTCTCTCTATCATTTTACATCCTGATTCTCCCATACATCCATCCCATTCCCTCTAGTCCTAATTTTTCATTAGGATGACATTTGAGGGTTACACTGTCCCTGTGGGAAGAAGGCTAAAGGCTCCAAGTAAAAGAAGATAAAAGATAAAATCCATAGGAAATAAACCTAGGGATGCTTCACCTGTGGATCCCTCCGAAGGCAATAAAAGGCCTCTCTGATAAGAAACAAAAGGGACCCTAAGAAAAAATAATAAAACAAGATCTAACCAAGAGGATGGGAGGTCTCATCACGAGTTGTCCCATTATGTTCATAGCATCTAGTAGTATGACATTTTCAAGATCTCGTCACTTCACACTGGCAATGACCTCTCGCCAGATGTACAAGGGAAAGGGGTCTCATCACGAGCCAAGCTTATCATTTCATGGAAAATACCAGCTGGGTAACATCATAGCTGTCACCACGCCAGGTCAGTGTCCTCTGGTCAGACCCTCAAGTAAAAAAGAAAGAAAAGCAATAAATAAAAGAATAAAGGCAATAAAGGGGCTTGGAAAAGTGCATCCATGATGGGTACGTTTCACTTCCTACAAAGGCACCCACTGACAACACCTACCCCTCGGTCTTACTATGACTGACATCCCCAGACCATGTCACTTCATAAACATGGCTTCAATGATCCTCTGTGGGAACTTTCCTTTCTTGTGGATATCAGCCCAATAAAGTTTTGTTTGTTTCTTCGACTTTGTATAGTAGATATGTGTAATGTCTTTGAGCCTTTGGAGGATATGTGCTAGGGATTTTATGCATGTATTTGATAAATTTAATTATGAAATATGATTGACATTGCTGGGTGATCTCTAGGATCGATGAGCCCATGGAGGGTGTAGTTTTTGTTGTTGCAGGACCATGACCGATGTATATGTACATATGGGGAGATGAATAGTTCGGATCTTTGTGGGGTTGAAGAGCCTATCATATGGTTGATGGGATGGAAGAGATGGGGACAACATTGTAATGAGCCATCAAGACCTATAGTTAGGAAGAGGGACTCTTCCACCTAAAGACACTTTGGCAGAGTCTCTACTTGGGGAATCACCCACCCAGACATGGGATGTGTGCTTTGATGGAGAGGACATCACCTTGAGAGAGCTAGACGTTGACTGGAGCGTAGACAAAGTGTGTTGAGGTCACTTGGCACATGTGGCAGCCTCCTGAGGAGCCCTTTTGTGAAGGGCCTCAAGACGCACTCCAGCTTGTAGGATAGGCTTAGCAGCTTTGAAGTAAGGCTTAAACTGGCGTAGCAGGAGCTTCTCCACCCACTGTGACCTCAATGGGGATCTCTTTCTATTTAGGAGGGCTAGTCCAAGGAGACGTCCCTATGTAATCTGGTTTGCTAAAGGGCTAAAGGTTTAAAGGATCAATGTAAGAGATTCCCTTTCACAGACATGCCCCCAAAAGAGATAGTCAAAGAAGATATCTCACTGATGATGGCACCTATTTGCTAGACAAGACAAATAAAACTAGAATATGTGTTGCGCTATTAGTACTCCAAAAGCATTAATGACTATCTTTATCATATATATGAGCAAATGATCCAATGCTATTATTGATGAAGTCAATGATGGCTAAACAAAGAACAAATGACTTATATCACTTCTTCAATAAAATGCATTGAGATAAAGCATTCAATGTTAAATATCAATCTTTATGTTATCACAATGCAAGTTTGCTCATAAATATAATGTTTCTGCATCACCTATATATTGTTGTTAAGCAGGTATGATGTTAGCACTAGTATTTAGGTCAAAAAGAAAGACAAAGAGCCCAACGCTTTATCAAACAAGCTTAAAGGTAATCAATGATTCAAAGTCTATCAAATGAGGTGAGAGAAGCTGACAACGCTAAAAGCCAAACAAGAGATCAAAGCATGTGACGCCACCTATATAAATTTCGGTTGTTTGCAGTTTTAGGGTTAGTTAGCCAAGAAGTGGACATTTTTGTCAAATCAACCAATGAAATTGCATAAACCTCATGGCTATGATGAGATGATTAGGCCACACTTTTCTATCCACACACAAGTTCAAAAAATCAGTAATACTGCCATCTCATTAGGGAAGAAGGTTCAAAATACAGTTAGATGCTAGGTTAGTTAGGGTTTCTGGCAAAAGGTGTTTTGGAAGAGATTTGAAACATAAACAAACTCAAGATTACTCCTAGACCATTGCCTTGTGTTAATGGATTCAATTGAAGTGAGACTAATTGTTTAGGAGAAACTTAAACTTAAGGGGATTAAGAGATAGGGTTTGATGGTGTTGCTATGGCAAGGCCACCAACCCAAAAACCCTAAGAAAGTGACTTAACTAGGTGTAGCTATACGAGGGCCTAAAGCTTCCTCTTCTCTCCTTAAGACTTCTTTGGAAAACGGCTAGCTTACAACACAAATCTAGGGCTGAAAAGTGTTGCTTACATACAAGGCTTTTCAAAACCCTAGAAGTAAACCCTAGGTGTAAACCACATTAGGCCTGTGGATGCCTTCTTTCTTCAATTTGTGTTTAAAACTAACTCAAAGACATGAGATGCCAGCAGAAGCTAAGGGCTAGGCTAAACCTTCTCAAATCAAATGGCTATAAGCTCTACCATTGGGACATGTAGCCACAAGCTACTGGTGTGTTGGCTCCCTAAGGTTTGAGGGATTTCAAGGTAATAATAAGATAACAATGTATGCAAGATAATAAATCAACAACCATTCATTCAAGAAGTTTTGATGAAAACACTTACAAACCTCATGATGAAGCATAATCCACACCCTAGTTGTAAACTCCTTCCAATGATAAATAGCTCCACTTGCCAAAGAATAGTCCTGCTAGGCTCGGCGTTTCACTCCAAAAGATAAGATAAACCAAGAACAAGAGCTAAAAGTACCACTCTCACAAGAGAGAAAGTTATGTTATGATAAAATGAGGGTAAAACATTCTCTATTTATATAGTCTCTTTAAGGACCTTTAACTACAACTTCTGGTCATTAAAAACAAATGACAAGGCTAACATTGGCTAATAGCTTAATTATTTGTCACTTTTACATTAAAATGCCAAATGAGCGTAAAATGAAGGCTGCCCCTAAGTAGGGGGGAGACGCTATCTTCAAGGCATAATCAAGACCCACGTTAGACGTTGGCCCCTTTGGGTCTTCTGCAACCTGCTATGTGTGTGCCTAGAAGGCCCAGCACACTGTTATCTACTCCAAAAGGCATCCAACTAGTCTTGGGTGGCATCCAATCCATCTAGGTCAACGGCCCCTCCGCATACCTATCCCCATGGGTCAAATCTCCGCCAAAACGTATTGATGAGGGTGTCCTTCTTCTTCTTCTTCGTGCTGTATTCGCCAATAACTCCTCAGCCTCCGCCTCACATCCCAACAATAATCTGATGGGTTCTTCATCCCCATGGAGGTCTCAACTAATCATCTTCCCATGTGCACCGCTCCTCTGGCACCTATCGAGCATGGTCCACATTATCAAAGACTACGCCCCTCCATGGGCTCATCAGCCCTAGAAATCATAGCAATGTAAATCAGATCTCATCATTAAATTATCAAACATATGCATGAAACCCCTAACAAATCATCTAAGACAAAGACATTGGCTACTGCACCCACTATACAAAGCTAGGGGAAACCAACAAGGCAACCTATTGGGCTAATACCCACAAGTGATGGAAAGTTTCCTAAAAGGGTCATTCAAACCATGCATAATGAGATGATATGGTTTCTTTTAGGGATGTCCAGCCTATAGTAAGACCAAGGTTGGTGTCACCGTGGGTGCCTTTGTAGGAGGCTAGCTGTCTGGCCATGGATGCATTTTTCCAAGCTCCTTTTGCCTTATCTTCTTTTTTTATTGCTTTTTTACCATAAGCCTTGACAAAGAGGACAATCGCCTTGGTTTGGTGGACAGAGTCGACAAGCATACCTACTCAGTATTCTCCTTTTGCAGAAATGAGAAGGCTAGCTCATGATGAGACCGCCTTTGGCCATGCAACCAAAGGTCAACGCCTCGTTTGGCAGGACTAGATGGTGGCAACAATACATCGCTAAATACCTATGAATATAATGGGTCGGTTTCATGATGAGACCTCCCATCCTTGGTTAGGTCTTGCATTTATTTATTTCATTTTTTTTTTTTTTTTTTATTTATTTATCATTTTCTTCGCCCAGGGGATCCCCGTGAAGCATCTCTAGGTTTTCTTTTTCTATGGCTTTTATCTTTTACCACCATGCCTTGTGGGCCTCTTTTTATCCCGCTCTTCCCATTAAGACAAAGTGTAACCCCAAGGTCATCCTAATGGCTGCACTAGGGTAATGGGATGGATGAGCCGGATATAAGATGAAAAGGATAATGTGTGGGAGCTGACGATGGATCCAAACCCCTCTTGCTAACCAAAACTCATATGAATACCAAATTTTGCTAAGTTACTCCCATCAATCACCCCAACAAAGGGTCAAGGGGTATTAGTGTAAGATCCAAGCCAGCCATCCCAAATGAACGTAACCTAATGCATATATAAGAAGGTTATAATGATCAACATGACACATACCATGATACCTCTACCAATTACCTCATGGAGAAAGAGTCCTCTCCATGCAAGCCTGTGCCAAGAGGTGATGAAGTTGGTACTCACTGATAGGGACAAGTCCTGGTTGAAGAAGAAAGGCCCTCCAGTACATGCTCAGGTCAATCTTTTTTCTCGGTACTCCATGTCTAGGGACCATGTGGGCCTCGAGACATGATCTCCTAGTTATCCCTATAGATATCGGGGATAACATCCGCTCCAACTCTGGGACATGTGCTCACCGTAAAGAACATGAGAACCTCAATCTCGGGTAGACCTGTAACCTACTCACACTGACAAAAGGGCATCAATGACAAAGACGGGGTGGTATTACACTCTCGTAAAGCAACAACTTATACATGATAAATGTGCATATAAGGCAAGAAATAATTGTGCATATAAGGCGGCCATAAATGTAAATACAAAGAAAAAATACTTACCATACCGCCCTGGCTTCATAAAGCGATGAAGTGTTCAAACAACCAATGAAGCCAATCCAAAGAACGCCCTCGATAATCGCCTTTGTGCTTCATCATAAAACCAAAACAATGACAAATCAGCACAAAATGTCATGAGTTAGAACATTATATCACATCATCTGAGTCCCAAAGTCTAACTCATGGAGGTGGGTGAGGGACAAAATCCTACCAATTCCATCTCTGAGAAAAGAACTCAACCCTATCCAAGAAAAGGCCATGAAAAGTACCTTAGGTTCAAAGAAACCAACTCAAAGTGTTTGTAAACTGGTCACCTAGGGTGTTTTTACTCTCTAAAGAAAGAAATGACAAAAAGTTAGTAGAAGACTGGCATATTATTAAGAGAAGGTTGAACCGACTGAAAATAGCATTACTCAACCAACCCTTTGAAATCTAGGGTTTCTAGGAGGAAACTCAACACTAAAAAAGTACTCCCCAACGCCCCTCGAATGGAAAAATAAGGCGAAGTAATAACCGGTGGTCGGGATGAAAATTCATGAGTAACTCCTTCGTGAAAAACGATGTCCTACTTGTATCAAAATCGAGCATAATGGTGGTTGACAATCATCTTCATAAATAGGGTCCAAATGCTCAGCATAATACCTATCAAACATCTCAAGGTAAGACCGAATAAAATATCCTAAGAAAGAAGTGCTAGGTCATCCTGGTGTTTTGAAAGCTCCGGTAAAGACTTCATCTCCTTGTTGCCATTGTTCATTAGTAAATCAGTCAGGACTAATCAAGTAGGGCAAATAACTGAGATGACTCTCAAGATCAGATGGATTTGTATCATAACCAAATGCATCCCACCCACGTCCTCCTGTATGAATTCATCTAAATCAGCTATGTCAGTATCAAAATCATAACATGGATTTGGTGTGATTTGAAAAATCATCCTCCTTCTCCTTTTCATCATAAGGTAAATCATCATCAAAAACTAGGAGAGGAGGGTAACTTATTGTTTCTTCTTGTGCATGTACCTTGAGGAGCTTGATGTTCTCAACATGTATTGTTTCTTCATCCCTTGGACTCCGCTTCTTCATCTTCAATTTCACAACAAGGGACTTCTATCTCAGGCTTCCATTTCCTCTTCTTCTTTTGGAATCAAGTAACATAGTCTCATTAGAATTTTGAAGTGGAAATAACTGACCTCATCTTCACTTTACTGCATAGGGGAAACAGGTTCCTGCATGAATTCATCAATGGGAGGAGTAATAGGATACTTCATCATCTTGTTCAGGTTCTTGCTCCTCATCCATCGCCTTTATCTCTCACTGGGTCCAAAAACTTGTTCTCTCTCTCTCTGCATATTTTCAACAAAATTTCCATGGGAGATAAGTTTTATCAAGCCGGGGGTGTGCATAGTATTGATCTTGGTTAAAGAGAGAGTCTCTTCAATTTTAATGGCCATGTTGTGAGCTTCTGCGTTTTTGGCTCTTTCTTGTCTAGAAGGAAACTCAAATGTGCCTCAAGTCCATTAGTATAGAGGTAAATCAGGTACTTCAGACAATGGTGGCTTTGTGGAATC
The DNA here is from genome assembly GCA_010110895.2 of Picea sitchensis. Taxonomy (NCBI): domain Eukaryota; kingdom Viridiplantae; phylum Streptophyta; class Pinopsida; order Pinales; family Pinaceae; genus Picea; species Picea sitchensis. Next base: position 50,084 of record SNQJ01S0041040.1, read on the forward strand.
CGGGTAAAGCAAATTTCTAAAAATCTCACCCTACCCTCGACAACTTTACTCATTGCCTTTATGCCTTCAAGATTTTTTTCAGCAATGATTGTATAACTTCCATTTCCATGGTCCACTTTGTAATGAAAATATTCTCAAAGAGTTCCATAGAATCAATGATGGCAGTAGCCGGGAGGTTATTTTATCATCTTCTGGCCCTTCCATGTAGGGAGGTAGAGAAGAGCTTCATAACCAAGTCTTCTGCATCATCATTAAAGTGTTGGAAGATTTCCGCAAAATCTCTCTGTGGACTTGGGGACATCTTGGTCATCGATTCCAAAGAAAACTTAGGAGGAAACTCATAACGAGGGATACCGATATCCAGGGATTTTACTCACATCTAAAGGTCTATAGCTTCATAGGTCCCATTGTGAAGTCATAGTTATTTCTTCCATCGCTGAGCTCACTGTGATAGTTTTCCTAAACTACCAAAGATTTGGGGAAAAGTAGGAGTCGCTAGGCAAGCTTACAAGAAAGGATTCTGGCGGGCAAGGCTTACCAAAGATAAGTGTCGTTGAGGAAGGTAGACCTGTTCCTAAGAATACGCCAAAATCTTATCGCATGGTTTGTTGTAGGAAAGGCTTAAGGAGCTTGAGTCAAGGCTAAAAACCAGCGTAACAGGAGCTTCCCACCCACTGCCACCCCAATGAGCTCTTTTCATTTAGGAGGGCTAGTCCAAGGAGACGTCCCTATGTAATCTGGTTTGCTAAAGGGATAAAGGTTTAAAGGATCAATGTAAGAGATTCTTCATGCATTTACGCCCAAAAGAGATAGTCAAAGAAGATAATCCACTGATGAGGGCAATCATTATGGTGACACAAATAAAACTAGAATATGTGTTGTAGTGGTTAAATACTCAAAAAGCATTAATGACTATCTTTATCATATATGAGCAAATGATCAAATGCTATTATTGACTTTAAGTCAATGATGGCTAAACAAAGACAAATGACTATATCACTCCTTCAATAAATGCATGAGAGATAAAAAGCATTCAATGTTAAATACTTCCACTTTTATGTTATCACAATGCAAGTTTGCTCTTAAATATAATGTTGTCACAAGCCACCTATTTTGTTGCTGCTATAGGTATGACATCAACACTAGTATTTAGGTCAAAATAAAGACAAAGAGCCCAACGTTTTATCAAACAATCTTTAAAAGGTAATCAATTCCTCAAAGTCTATCAAATGAGGTATTGAAGTCACAAAAAGCCAAACAAGAGATCTAGAAAGTGTGACGCCACCTATATAAATTTTGTTGTTTGCAGCTAGGGTTAGCTAGCCAAGAAGGATGTTTTTGTCAAATCAACCAATGAAATTGCATAAAACCTCTCTGGCTATAGATGATGATTAGGCCGCACTTTTCTATCCACACACAAGTTCAAAATCAACAAGATGTCATCTCATTAGGGTTAGTTCAACGCTAGGTTAGATGTTCTGCTAGTTAGGGTTTCAAGTAAAAGGTGTTTTGGAAGACATTTGAAACATAAACAAACTCAAGATTACCCTAGACTAGTGCCTTAGGTTGAATGGAGTCAATTGAAGTGAGACTAATGGTTTAGGGAGAAAACTAAACTTAAGGACAAGAGATTTTAGGGTTTGATGGTGTTGCTATGGCAAGGCCACCAACCCAAAACCCTAAGAAGGAAAGACTTTACTCAGGGTCTAGCTAAGGCTAGGCCTAAAAGCTTCCTCTTCTCCTTAAGACTTCTTTGGCAAACGCCAGAAGCTGCAAAACACAAATCTAGGGCTGAAAAGTGTAGCTTACATACAAGGCTTTTCAAAACCCTGTAGGGAACCCTAGGTGTAAAACAAAATTAGGCCTAGGATGCCTTCTTTCTTCGATTTGTGTTTAAAACTAACTCAAGAATGAGATGGCTAGTGTAGTTATGGCTAGGCTATGTTCTTCTTAATCTAATGGCTAAACAAGTTTTTTATTATGGGGACATGAAGCTACGACCTACTTGTGTGTTGGATCCCTAGGTTTGAGGGATTAACAATAATAAGATAACAATGTGTGAAAGATAAATACAACTTATTTCATTCAAAGAAGTTTTGACATTAAAAAAAAACACTTACAAAACTCATGATGAAGCATAATCCACACCCTAGTTGTAAACCTCCCAATGATAAATAGCACCACTTGATAAAGAATAGTCCTCCAAGAGGTTGCTCTCACTCTAAAAGATAATATAAACCAAGAACAAGAGCTATGAGTACCAATTTCACAAGAGAGCAAGTTATGTTATGATAAAATGAGGGTAAAACATCCTCTATTTATATGATTCTTAAGTGACCTTTTAACTACAACTTGGTCATTAAAACAACCGACAAGGCTAACATTACAATATCTTAATTATTTGTCACTTTACATGCTAAAAATGCCAAATGAGCAGAAAATCAAGGCGTCAACCCCCTATAGTGAGACGTTGTCCCTTTTAGGGCATAATCAACACCCCACAAGCTAGACGTTGGCCCACTTGGGGCTTCTGCAGAATCGCTATGCGCCCCGTATAGCCCAACACACCGCTATATACTCCAAAAGGCGGCCCAATCCAGTCTCCGGTGGTGTCCAATCCATCTAGTCAATGTCCCATCTCTAAGGGTCAGATCCTCATGGGTCAAATTAAAATGTCCCCGAAGGAGGGCGCCCTTCTTCTTCTTCACGCATGGGCTCGTCACAACTCTGCCCCCGCTTCAAGCATCCTTAACAACTTTCACTGGCTGGGCTCTTTCAGCCCCATGGAGGTCCTAACTAATCATCTCCCCATGTGCACCGATCCTCCCTGGGCACTGTCCACGCATGGTCCTCGCACATCAAAAGACTACGCTACTCCATGGGCCTACTTCTACCCTAGACATCATAGCAATGTAAATCGACATCTCATCATTAAATTATCAAACATATGCATGAAACCCTAACAAATCATCTAAGAGCTCAAAGACATTACACGTAATTCCACTATACAAAGCTAGGGGAAACCAAAAAGGTAAACCTATTGGGCTAATACCCCCAAGTGATGGAAAGTTTCCTCAGAGGGTTATCCAAACCATGTATAATGAGATGATATGGTTTTAGGGATGTCCACCAAGTAAGCATCTCAAGGGTCGGTGTCGCCTATGTATGCCTCCTTTGTAGGAGGAAGTAGTTTTACCTGCCATGGATGCATTTTTCCAAGCCCTTTGCCTTATCTTCTTTATTGCTTTTTTAATACAAGCCTTGACTTAAGAGGGACACTCCGCCTTGGCTTGGTGGCTAGAGTCGACAATGTTACCCACTATTAGTATCTTTTGCAGAAATGAGAAGGCTAGCTCAAGATGAGACCCGCTTTCCCTTGGCTATGCAACCAAAGGTCACCTAGTTTGGTGACCGACAGGGTAATGTCATACCGCTAAATACCTAAGTGATGATAATGGGTCGGCCGATGAGACTCCCCATCCTCTTGTTAGCCCTTGCATTTATTTATTTCATTTTTTCTTAGGGTCCTTTTTTTTTTTTTTTTTTTTTTTTTTTTTTTTATTTTTCTCTATTTTATACATTTTATCTTCTAGGTTTTCTTTTCCTATGGCTTTTATCTTTTACCAGCTGCTTTTACCCCCTGGGCCTTTAGCCCCTTCTTCCCACAAGACAATATGTACCCTGGAAGGTCATCCTAATGGCTAGACTAGGGTAATGGGATGGATGAGTGGGATATAAGATGAAAAAGTGATTAGATGGTGGGAGTGGATGATGGCTCTGCAAACCCCCCTTGGTGGCTAACCAAAACCCATGAATACCAGCTTGCTAAGTTACCCCATCAATCACCCCAATAGTGGTCAAGTATATTAGTGTAAGATCCAAGCATTCATCCGAAATGAAAGGAACCTAATGCATATATAAGAAGGTTATAATGATCAAATATGACACATACCATGATACCTCGGACCAATTAACTCATGGAGCAAGAGTCCTCTCCGATGCAAGCCCAGGCCGGTAGTGATGGAAGTTCGTACTGTTGACAAGACAAGTCTGGATGAAGAAGAAAGATGGGCCCTCCAGGGCCATGCTCAATTCGATCTCTACTCTCGGTACTCTATGTCTAGGACCATGTGGGCCTCGAGACATGATCTCCTAGTTATCCCTAGATATCGGGGATAACAAGGCCAATGTTTTTTTTTTTGGATGCCGATCTTTCCCAAAACGGGCCAATGTCTCCCTTAGAAGGGCTTGACGTCCCCCTTTTAGCTCATACTATGACAATTTTTAGCAGATTAATGTAAAAGCAGTGTAAAATTGTTCATCAGCCTTGTCGGCTATTTTAATGACCTATTTTTGAAATTAAAGGTCATTGATTGGTATAAATAGAGGACTTTGCCTCTCATCTTAAACATAACATAACTACTCTCTTGTGATAGATTTACTTTTAGTCTTTTGTCTTTGTATTTTTCTCTTAGAAGTGAGGCGCAACTCTTGTGGAGGATTCTTCTTGGCATTTTTATGGTGTTTCTCTCATTGGAAGGTTTACAACTAGGGTTTGATGAGTATCTTCATGATTTGTAAGTGCATTTTTCATGAAAAACTTCTTGAATGAATGGTTGTAGGTTTAATCTTTTACATTTGCTATTACATTGTTATTATATTGCTTAATCTTGAAACCCTAGGTAGCAAGCACACAAGTAGGTCCTTGCTATATGTCCCCATGCTAGAGAAACTTGTTTTAGCCATTGATTAAGGAGGATATAGCCTAGTCGTTGCTACACTAATCATTGTTTTTCTGAGTTAGCTTTGAGATATAGGTTGAACAAAGGTGACTCCCTAGGCCTAGTTGATTCTACACCTAGGGTTTTAACTTTTTAGGGTTTGAAGGGCCTTTCTCTTGCAACACCTTTCTCCCTTATATTTGTGTTTTAAAGCTAGTCGTTTTGTCAAGAATATTTAAAGAAAGAGGAAGGAGCATGAGGCCTTGCTTAAGCAACACCAGAATGAGCCTCCTTCCCTTAGGGTTTTGATTCTAGGGTCTTGCCATTGCAACACCATGGAACCTAACTCTCTAGTCTTTAGATTTTGATCCTTTCGATATCTTGCCCTTGCTTTTGACTCCATAATACCCTAAGGCACTGATCTTTCTCTCCAACGTTGAGCTTGTTGTGCAAAAAAAATCTTTCAAAACTCTCAAATTTGAAACCCTAACTAACCCTAACGTCTACTAACCTAGCAATTGATGATGATGTCATGCCTTTATTAAGCTCTTAGTTGATAGAAAATACTATGGCTTGGTCATCCAGTGATAGACATTGATATATTGGTGATTTTCATTGGTTAAAGTGCAAATCGTTGACCTTCTTGTCTATCATACTAACCCTAGAAGAAGCCTGACGTCATTCCTAGGATGTTGACGCAACTACCTTTGTATATGAGCAATTAATAACATTTAATACATTGATTTAATTCAAGGATTGATTATCTTCATATTATTCCAGTGTTTATTGACAAGTAACATTATATGTTATTTTCATTATTACAAACATTGACTTCGTCAATATTTACTGTTGATTATGCTGATATTGATAGCCATTGATTAATGAAGTATTAACCACTGTTGCATGTACTAGTATCATTATTGTTTTTTCTTGCAAGAAGGTACCTCTTTTGTGGTTTTTCTTCATTTGACTATATTCTTGGTGGTAATCTGTGAAGGGGAAACTAGCCTTAATCCTTTGAGCCTTTTCCTTTCAAAAAACCAGATTGCTAGGGATGTCTCCCTTAGGCTTAGCCACCCTAAATAGAAAGATCCCCCCATCAAGGTGAAAATGGGTGGGGAAGCTCCTGTTACTCCAGTTTGACCCTTACCCTTCATCTACTTGACCTAAACTACAAACTAAGTGATAGCACACCCCACACCGAGATTCATAGAAAAATTGAAGGGACTGAGATAAACATTCAAAGAACAGATCTTCCACCGCTCACCCCTTTAGGAGAGGGAAACTCTTGTAACCTGGAGGAAGGAGAAGGAGAAACTAGTGGGATAGCTAAGACAGGCCCACCACCTAATCCTGAATCTCATACGAAAGAAGAAGGCATACCCAAAATCCCAGATAAAGGGAGTGCAATTAAATCCCCTAGAGGATCAGATAACCAATCAATTCAAGCAAAATATTTGGATCAAGAAATCCCTAAAGATTTCTGGCATATTTTTGATCAAATGGCACAACCAAATCCACAACGTTCCAAGATTTCCACTTTGGAATATCCGATAGTTGATCGAATCGCCAACGACCCCATGAAGGCTATTCCCCTACAAAACTTGCCAACCTTTCATGGATTGATCTCAGAAGACCTGGATGCATTCTTATTTGAATTTGATGTCCTATGTAGAGGGTACGATTACACCTTTGAACCCCATAAATTAAAATTGTCCCCCTCCACTTTGAAAGGAGCAACTCTACATTGGTTCATGGGATTGGGGGGAGGAACTATAAACTCATGGGATGAGATGAAACAAGCCTTCTTGAAAAAATATTAGGATTATTGTAGAACCAAAGACTTAAAAGATGAAATATTGCAAATGGCAGTGAAAGAAAATGAATCATTAGAAGAATTTGTAGAGAGATTTCAATATAATTTACAAAGATCATCGTATGGAACACTACCAGGGGAAGTACTTAAGGCAACTCTGATTAAAGGTATGAAATATGAATGGGTAGGAATGTTGAATTTAATGGGGAAAGGTGACATTTATCAAGAAACTTATGATGATATTTTCCTACTATGTATCAGTTGGTCAAGAGGAAGTTCATGGACCAGATCAGGGATATGTACCCCCTTCACCAGAAATAGCAACATTACCAGCGGGGGTGTTACTCATGCTGAAGTTTCTAATCTCTTAGAAAAATTTAAAACAGACATTTTGATCACTCTAACTACACAATTGGATGTGTTGTAGGACAAACAGAAAAAAATAGAAACAGAACAAATGTTAGCCATATTTTTCCATAAGTGCATAAGAAAACATGGTCCAAGGGATTGCCCTTTGGACACAGTTGACCACCACAATACCTTGAGATGGATTTACGAGCCCCTCTTACATAGGACGAAGCCCTCAAACTTAAAAAATAGCTATAGGATGATGTAATCAATGGGTTTATCAATAATCCAGCCACCATGAGCAACACGGCCTGTGAAATGCTCCAAGCTATTCTAGATAGTGAAGCACAGGGGGACCTGCTGTAAGATTTAATAGAACAACAAATTCCAACTACAGTCATTCATAGAAGCAAACTCGTCGATATTGCACCTGGGAGGCCTCTAAACATCAATGCCAATTTAGATGAACAACAACAAAAAAAGATAATGCATGCCCTCTCCAAATACCAGCAAGCTTTTGCATGGGAATATTCTGATATGAAAGGTATTGATCCACAACTCTGTACACACCACATTAATGTTGAAAAAAATACCTGGCCTATCCGACAACCACATAGAAGATTAAATCCTCACATCAGGGATATCGTTAAAGAAGAATTACAAAAAATGTTGGACGTAAATTTTATATATCCCATCTCAGATAGTCGTTGGGTATCCCCATTAGTGATCATCCCAAAGAAAAATGGGAAATGGTGCATCTGTGTTGACTACAAGGAACTTAACAAAGCCACTCAAAAAGACCATTTCCCTTTGCCTTTCATTGTCCAGGTCCTAGATACTTTGGCAGGAAATAAATTATTTTCTTTCCTAGATGGTTTTAGTGGGTACAATCAGATTCAAATCACCCTAGAATATTAAGATAAAACTACATTCACATTCCCCTAGGGCACTTTTGCATACAAAGTATTACCCTTTGGACTTTGTAATGCTCCAACCACCTTTCAAAGGGCCATTCTGAGCATATTCAGTGATCTGATTAGTGAAGGACTTGAAGTCTATATGGATGATTTCACTCCTTATGGTGACGACTTCGATCAAGCACTGAATAACCCGGAGAAAATACTAGAACGATGTATTGCGACCAGGTTATGTTTAAGCCACGAAAAATATCACATGATGATGACAGAAGGTGTGGTACTAGGGAATTATATCTTTGCAGATGGAATTAGGGTAGAACCAGTAAAGATAGAGGTAATCCTTAATCTACCTACACCACACACACAAACTGAGGTACGTAGTTTCCTTGGTGCTTCAGGATACTATCGTAGGTTTATGGAAAATTTTGCAAGAACCGCTACACCTTTACATGCTTTGACTGGTAATGTAGAATTTAAGTGGTCTGACAAGTGTGATGTGGCATTTGCAAGACTCAAAAATTTGATCTCAACAACACCAGTGTTGAGGGGGCCAAATTGGAAAATACCATTCCACATCTCCACCAATGCATCATATATTTCCATAGGCACTGTCCTCGGACAGGAGGAGGAGAAGAAACCTTACACTATTTATTTTATTGGCAAGAATATTAAATCAACTGAACTTAATTATATAGTAACAGAGAAAGAGTTTTTAGTTGTTATACATGCCATCAATAAATTTCATTATTATATAACAGGCTATCCGGTCATTCGGTATACTGATCATTCTGCTATCAAATATCTGGCTAATAAACCAATTACTAATGGATGGGTCACTCGATGGTTGTTATTATTGCAGGAATTTGATATCACCATCAAAGATTGACCAGGGAGAGAAAACCTTGTCACAGAATTCCTATCCCGCATACCCAAAACATATGACTCCTTAATAGTCAAAGACTGATTTCCAGATGAGCATTTGTTTGTCATTACTACAAAGACACCTTGGTACACTGATGTGGAAAATTACCTGGCAGTAGGAAGATTACCGGCACATCTTTCATCAAAGGAAAGAAAACTTATCATCCAACATAGCACATGATTCACCTAGATCAGTGGATATCTCTTCCATACAGGAGTTGATCTCTAGATTCGCAGATGCATACGATATGAAAAAATCTATGACATATTAAAAGCTGGACATGATGAGCCCTGTGGTGGGAATTTTGCAGACCGGAGGACTGAACACAAAATTCTACAGATGGGCTATTATTGGCCCTCAATATTTAGAGATGCAAAGAAATATGTCCAAACTTGTGACAGTTGTCAACAGATTGGAAAACCAGGTTAGGATGATGAAATTCCTTTGGAAGCACAAGTAGTCGCAGAACCATTTGATATATGGGCACTAGACTTCGTTGGCCCCTTCAACCCAAAGTCAAATCAGAAGGCCTATATTCTAGTCGCAAATCACTACATGACTAAATGGGTAGAGGCAGAAGCCTTGCAAAATGCAACAGAAGAAGTAGTCATCAAATTTATTTTCAAATTATTTGTACGCTATGGAATACCAAGAGAGGTAATTACTAATGGGGGGTCACAATTTACAACCCATAGAATCACCACCACCCTGGATAATTATCATATCAAATACAAAATTACTTCTCCATATCATCCACAAGCAAATGGGCAAGTAGAAGCACCAAAAAATTCCTAGAGGAAATCCTGACAAAGACTGTCTCAACAAACAGACATAATTGGGCTTTTGAGCTCCCAAACGCCTTATGGGCTTACCGCATAACATGGCATAATACCACTGGCTACTCTCCTTGCCATTTAGTCTATGGAAAAGAACCCATCTTCCCAATCTAGTTTGAAATCAAGACTCTAAGGATGGCCCAGGAGATCGGACTGGATCTTACAAAAACACATAAACAATGCCTTCAACAACTCAATGAATTGGATGAAGCACGTCTATCTATTGTAGAGCACAGAACCATTATTCAGCAACAGAGATCTACCTGGCACTATAAGCATATAAAGATGAAACTATTTAAAAAAGGAGAGTGGGCGCTCCTCTATGATTCCAGATTTCAGGATTTTCTGGGAAAATTACAGACACGGTGGCTAGGGCCATACGAAATCAATGAAGTCCATGATAATGGCACAATTACATTAAGCACCATCGACAGGTCTGGATCTCCATTTTGGTTCAATGGACACTAGCTATGACTCTATCATCAGCCATCGTCAAAAGAGTCTTTCTACCATAAGGTAAGTAAGGAACCTACCATTCAAATTTTGGCTGGCTGGGAAGGTAATCCAGCCACCCCAGCTCCATAAATATTGAAATCTGTTGACACTATATATACTGTATATAATTTTGTTTTTTGTAGATATTATTTATCTTTTCTTTTTTTTTTCAACAATCATTCGAGAAAATCAAAACTAGGGAGGATAACCTTGATGAACTCAATTAGCACCCTCTTTTGTTCCGAACTCTCTCTTTGTCTCATTACCCATACCCTATCTTCCACAGAGAAATGAATATGTCATGATTCAGTAGCAACAATTGGGCAACTATAATGAAATTTATAACATTAACAAACCATCCATTACTTAATTTTGAAATAAATCAACTCATAAATGAATTTAGTTGACGAGGAATCAACCTTGAATTCAAGCAAAATACATA
>SNQJ01S0041041.1:0-14441 GCA_010110895.2 Picea sitchensis
TATGAGGACACGTGGCCCAATCCATGGGCGCCACGTGTCCCCTTCATTTTTGTTTAATTGGTTATGTAAAATTATATGGGGAGTCCGTGGGGTTCGACCCCTGGACCTCCCCCAACACTAACGACTTCATAACTCTCCGCTAACCAAAGTACCGCCATTTGTTCCTTGTTCACTATGCCATAAAACATATATTTAAGTTTGAATGTTATGTCGAGCGGAAAGGGGGGCGGGCCGGGGCATAGCCCCGACCCGTGGATGCATTACATTACATATGACCCAAACGTTACCCGTGGACACATTACATTACATATGACCCAAACGTTTATGTATTGGCCCGAATGTTTTGGCGCGCGTGCATTCCATTTATATTATATTGTATTGCAATACATTGCATTGCAATGTATTATATATATATATATATTATGTGTATGCGTGGGGTTTGAAACCACGACCCGCGTGTTAAATGTTGGCGCGGGGTCCCAACGGAAATTGCATGGTTTTCAAACGGTTTAACCACCATTTTGCCCAGCGCAAGGTCACATGGCCATATGCCCAAGTGCCGAGGTGGTTAGGGGATGGAGGCGCCTTAACCGTCCTACGGTTTGCACCGTTGGCGCGGTTGCAGCCGGTGCTGGGTTTTTACGCTTAAAAGAGCGTGTGATCCAGGTTCACTCAAGGGGAGTGCGAATTGTAGAACCAGAGACAACAAGCTTGGAGAAGGAGACTTCTAGGAGGCCTATCTTTCTCATTTTTCGACTGTTTCAGGTGCCGAAAGAGCCCAGACAGGGGTTTTGGGACGCTGGGAAGCCATTGGAGCATTCGGTTTGTTAGTTTGAGCATTGTAAGACATGTTTTTGAGAACTTTTGAGCAATTAATAATAATGATCCATTGGAAGTTGGACCAGGAGATGTAGCCCATAAGAGGGGTGAACTCCTTTATCAATTGCTGTGCACATGTGTTTATGTTCAATGTTTATGCTGCTGTCTATGTGTATTTTACATAAGTAATCCTTAATTTATGTGTTGCAAATTGATCCTATTGCTTTAAACACATAACATTTCACTTGCAATAATTATTCAAGTTTTTCAAGTCTTCTTCATTTTTAGATCATACGTGAATTCATGGACATGTTTGTTGATGAGATACCAAAATTGCCTCCTAGGAGAGAAATAGATTTATCCATAGAATTACTACCTGGATCATCCCCTATCTCAAAAGCACCCTACCGAATGAGTCTACCTGAACTGACATAATTAAAAATACAATTACAGGAATTGTTGGATGAAGAGTATATCAGACCAAGTGTCTCGCCATGGGGAGCACCAGTCCTCTTTGTGAAAAATAAAGATGATACTCTAAGACTATGTATTGATTATAGACAACTGAACAAAGTGACCATTAAGAACAAATACCCCTTACCCAGGATAAATGATCTATTCAATCAAGTTGGTGGGGCCAAGATCTTCTCAAAATTGGATTTACGATCCGGTTATCATCAAGTTAGGATAAAGGACCAGGACATAAACAAAATAGTTGTTCGTATAAGATACAGACACTACAATTTTGTAGTCATACCTTTTGGACTCACTAATGCACCAACCACATTTATGTTCTTAATGAACAACATTTTTAGCTAGTACATAGAAAAGTTCATAGTAGTATTTATCGACGATATTATGGTCTATTCTAAAACGGAGGATGGACATGATGAACGCTTACAAATAGTTCTGCAAACACTGAGGAAACACAAACTATATGCAAAATTCGACAAATGTGATTTTTATCAAAAAGAAATGCAATATTTAGGACATGTCATTTCCTTGGAAGGTATTTCCGTAGACCCGGAAAAGATAAAATCCATTATGGAATGGCCAGTGCCTAAGGATGTGGCAGATATCTGGTCATTCATGGGAATCACCGAATATTATCGCAGATTCATAGAAGGGTTCTCCAATATAGCCTACCCTATCACGTCATTACAAAAGAAAGGGACCAAGTTTAATTGGTTGCAAAAGTGTCAAGACAGTTTTAACAAGCTAAAAGAATTATTGTCATCGGCGCCAATCTTGAAGGTAGTAGACCCAAATAAAGACTTCACAGTATGCGTTGATGCAAGTAAAGAGGGACTAGGTGGTGTTCTAACTCAAGAAGGGCACATGATTTGTTACGAGTCCCGGAAGTTAAAGGAACACGAGCGAAATTATGTCACTCATGAATTAGAATTGGCAGAAGTAATACATGCCTTAAAAATGTGGTGACATTATATAATGGGCAGGAAATTCTTACTATTGATGGATAATAGCGGGGTGAAATATATGTTTAACCAACCAGACCTTAATGCAAGACAAGTAAGGAGGCTAGCCTTCCTGAGCAAATTTGACTTCGAGGTCAGACATATCAAGGGTAAGGAAAATAAAGTAGTGGATGCTTTAAGCTGCAGAATCTATGGGTTATTTGGGATAAACATCAGCAGGGCAGAAAGTGATCTAGGAAAAAGAATAAGGATGACAGGTATCAATGATGGAAATTACACTAAGATAATGGCAAAATTTCAAAATAGTATCACAAACTTAGATAAACCAGATATAAGTATCGACAAGAAGGGACTATTAAGATTTAAAAACAAACTTTACATACCAGATTCAACAGAGCTAAAATTAACTATTTTAGATGAAGTGCATAAGAAACCATACTCTGGCCATCTAGGTTACCAGAAAACTATTTTACTGGCCTAATATGAAGGGAGAAGCAACAGAGTACTTGACTAGGTGCTAAGATTGTCAGCAGGTTAAGGCCGAACACCAGCATCCATCCGGCCTATTACAACCATTATCAGTACCAGAATGGAAATGGGAGACCATATCGCTGGACTTTATAACAGGTTTGCCTAAAACTCAGAAACAGAATGATTATATAATGGTTGTAATCAATAAACTCAGTAAGTCTGTACACTTTATTCCTGTAAAGTCTACATTTAAAGATATTAACATTGCTGAAATATTCATGAAAGAAATTTTTAGACTTCATGGGATTCCTAAAATGGTGATTTCAGATAGAGACATAAAATTCACATCCGCCTTTTGGAAGGAATTGTTTGCAGGGATAAATACTAATTTGAATTTCAGTACGAGTTATCATCCACAAATGGATCAACAGACCGAAAGGACAAACCAAATCATAGAGGATATGCTCCGCATGTATGTAAGAACAAAGCTAAACAAGTGGGAAGACTACCTACACTTGGTAGATTTGCATATAACAATGGGTACCAAACTTCGGCTAAGTTGAGCCCTTTCGAAAAACTTTATGGTAGAAAGTGTACAACTCCAATTAGCTGGGATAACCCAGGTGAAAGACTCATGGTTGGACTAGAGATGCTCCAAGAAATGGAGAACATGGTAAAAAGGATACAACAGAACTTGAAAGAAGCATAGGACAAACAGAAGAGTTATGTGGATCAGAAAAGAAGACACTTGGAATTTCAAGTGGAAGACCATGTTTATTTGAAGGTCAAAGCCCGAAAAAGCTCGCTGAAGTTGGAGAACTGTGCCAAGATGGCACCCAGGTTTTGTGGGCCCTTCGAGATACTAGCTCGAATTGGACCCGTAACATATCAACTTGCACTTCCAGCTAATCTAAGAATTCATAATGTATTTCATGTTTCTTTGTTGAAAAAGTATATTCACGACCCTAGTCATATGATTGATTGGAACTTGGTGCAGGTGGAACCTGAGGGTGAGTTCTAGGTGGAACCCTTGCGCATTCTAGACTGGAGAGAAATAACACTTCGAAACAGAGCCATCGCTCAGGTAAAGGTGCAATGGAAGCAGTTTAGTCCTGAGGAGGCCACTTGGGAATTGGAGGGAGATTTGCGGAAATCTCATCCAATCCTATTCCAGGAAAGGAACGAACACTGAGGACAGTGTTTTACTAAAGGTGGAAAGGATGTGACATCCCCCCAAAATAAATACTTTTTATTTTTGTTCCTGGAAATTTATTTCCATTTTTGGCAAATTCGAATCTGGAAAATTTTTGCCATTTATGGCAATTCCAAATTTCAAATTTAATAATTGTATTTAATTATTGTGACTGTTGGGCAGAGATCTGTTTGGACTCAACTAACTATTTGACTATGACACTTGTATCACAACAGAGTAATTATATTAACTGCAGGAGGACAAATGGAACAACCATGTTAAAAAATCAGCTGACCATGACTCCATGAGTGGGGAACAAGTTGGAACTGCCTCTGGGATGATGATTACAAGTGGAAAATCAGCGATTTGGCCACTGGCAGCCCCTGAAAGTCAGGGATTAAGAAATCTATGAAAATCCCCAAAGCAGGGAAAAGACCTGGGCAAAGAAAATAAATATATAGCATATGCGAGGAGGCAGGACGCTGCCAAGTATGCTGGGAAAGGATTCCTGAGCTCTCTTGTTGTTATGAACACTGTGGATTGAGTGTGAGGCAAGAGGAGCTTGATAAAACATAACTTCCTTACTGTTATGAGCACTATTGAGAAAGTGTGAGGCAAGAGGAGAACAGTTGGAATTGAAGGACATTGTTGAGGAGGAGTTTTCAAGTTTTCCCTCATGGATTCATGGTCAGGCTAAGGGGTGAACCAGGCAAGTGACTTTGTCTGCCCTGTTCTACGGTTGGGAGGAACGTGGTTGTTTCCTTTGTCTTCCCATAGATTGGATTCAAATATGTTGATCTACCCCTCTCTATTGTGAATGACTATGTTTATATTTCGATGTCTTATTAAATCCGAATTGCAATGATGTCCACTCTCTGTCTGAATGATTTTTCTATTGCATTGTATTGATTAAATTGGAACTGTAACGTTTTCCATTTTTGGTTTGTTATGGGGAATATATGTGAAGAACATATGTAATTATATTTCTATGTAAAAGAGGAGATTAACGACAATGAGGCAGACCCTCTCTGTAGATAAACCCCTCAGGAAACCAAACTCAGATCCCTCGGAACATCATTATTAATGAACAATCTCTGATGGAACGATATTCTTAACTGTGCATTTATATAGATGCACAGATCTATTACTGTTGACGTTTAATGCATTTATTAAAAGAGGCTCTAAGTGGATATTATAAGAATTTACCTTATACAGAAAATTTTATCCTTTGTACCCTTCTGTGCGTGGAAAATTCCTAAGACCTTAGGCTTTCAGAATTCTATGAGGAAAACTGAGTCCAACTTTCTTTTCTTCTTTCGGAGGTTCGTGTATATTGATGTATGTATTCTGAACTCGCAAAGTCCCGAATCTCGAAACCCCGAAGCTTCCACTTTTCACATTTCGGAGGTTGGTTACATGAGAGGTTTGGGGCACTTGAACTCATGAAGTTTCGAACCCCGAAACCCAGAAATGCAGGTCCCACCTTCTCTTCTTTCGCATTTTTTGTTGGAAGTTTGTTTATGTTGGATGTTTGGCATTTGAAATCCTGAAACCCCGAATCCCGAAATCTCGAAGTGTTGGTTTCACACCCTTTCGCCTTTCGGAATTCAGGAATTGTAGTGTGTTGTTGTTTGACATTTGAAACCCTGAAACCCCGAATCCCGAAATCCCGAAGTGTTGGTTCCAAACCCTTTCACCTTTCAAAATTCAATAATCGTTGTGTACTGCTGTTTGGCATTTGCAATCCCAAAACCCCGAATTCTGAAATCTAGAAATGTTAGTTCCATGTTCTTTTCTTTTTGTAAATTTAGGAATTTTTTGTGGTTGAGGTTTTGGCTTTTGAAGTCGCGGGAATTACAAACCCCGAAATCCTGAAATGTTAGTTCCACGTTCTTTTCTTTTCGCAATTTTGGAATTGTTGTATGTTGGATGTTTGGCTATGAAAACCATGAAACCCCGAACCTCGAAATCCTGAAATGCGGGTCTCACCTTTTCCTTTTCACATTTTGGAGGTTTGTTACATGAGATGTTGGGGCACTTGAACACATGAAGTCCTAAACCCCGAAGACTCTGAAGTGTTGGTCCCACCTACCTTTTTCACGATTTTCAGGAGTTGTGGTGTGTGGATCCCAAACCCTAAAAACCTGATACGCTGGTCACCTTTCACAATTTTTTGGAAGTTTGTTTATGTTGTTGTTTGGGTACTTGCACTCACAAAGTCCCAAACCTCGAAACCTCGATGGGCGGGTCCCATTTTCCTTTTTCACCTTTCGGAGGTTGTGGTGTGTTAATGTTTGACACTTCCAAACATGAAATCCCGAACCCCGAAACCCCGAAGTACCGGGTCCACAGTCTTCCCACATTTTCACATTTTTGGAAAATGGCGTGGCCCCTTTGTTTCGTTCTGTGTTCGACACTTATAATCGTCAAAACCCGATTGACCTCTGTTATGTTTCACAAACTGTAGGAACCTAAAAGAAACTTATTGTTATGGGAACAACTCTAATAATGTAATGAATGGACTGGTAAAAGAACGTTGGAGAGTCTTCATCCCGGATAGAGGTATGGAAGTAACAGACCGTTTTACAATTCGATTGTATTGCAAACAGAGGGTAATTTTTCTATGTAGGGTTTTGGTCATAAAAACCCCAAAGTTGCTTGTATTGTTAAGACTGTGGTAGTGTTATAGGTACTAGCAGATAAGAGAGTAATTATAAATTTCAGGATCTTAATTAAACATTGAAGTGATGAGTAAATACTCATTATATCGTCGATTAGAAAACTTAAGTTGAATGGTAAGGATAGTCAATGACAGTAAGGACTCTAACAAACCCTCAGACTCAAGCCTGCTAACATAAAGCCTACTTGCTTGAGATCTTGAAAACCTTTCAAGGATAGATGTACAAATAATTTATTTTTTTATGGTGATTTGTTGAGGTACATTACAATAACAAACAAACGACACCATGAAACTAAACCAGACACCAGTTGATGAGGAGCTGCCTCCTCCCGGCGAGACGAAATTTGTCACCTTCTGCATGGCCCCGTCGCGACACTACAACCCATATCGGTGATCTATCTATTGTTTTCCTATGTTATTTTGTCATCTGCATGTCGACCTTTCATGCATTTGTCCATGGTTACTATAGTTACGCTATATACACTTTCCACAGTTGTAACGGCCACCCTTACGGGCCACAATTTTGAACTCTTTTTGCGTTAGTAATAGTCTACACTTCAGTTATGAAGTGGTTTGGGTGGCTGAGCTGGTTTCCCCTCAGGGCAGATCAATTCATACAATGTTATAATATTCTATAAATTATTATCTCATGTATATGACATAATCGTTAAATGTATATCACGGAACTGTTTGGTGCAAAAGGTATATCACCGAACACCCTCGACATCAAAATTTTCATACAATGTTATAATATTCTATAAATTACTCAGTCTCATGTATATGACGAAATTGTTCACTGCAATCTATACATGACATAACTGTTAAATAAAATGAACGCATGACTTTGCCTACACACCACTCTGTAATTGCTGGGTTGCATTGGTTATGTACCAAACATTAATAATTTTTGATAAATTTCAAATAAAACTAATTTAGGAATATCACGTGTACTACAACTTGCTACCCACGCGTTTACTCCGCATCCAGCATAGCAGGGAGTACGTTGCCATGCAACACTTGTTAAATTACAAATTCTAAATGATTAGTTCATAACTTTCTTATAGAATAAACATTTAAATTAATCTTATTGTGGTGGGAACTACTTAACTATTAATGTCATTGATAGTTAGTAATTGGTATGCTAGTAGTTTCTTTTGCCTAAGATTATATTGGAAGGTTGATTTCTTTTTGCTGGGAAGTTAAGATTTATAAAAATAGTAATAGATTAATGGAATTTAAGAATTTTATGATTTATAGATCTTAAGGTTTTATAAATGATTAACTGTTATTCGTTGAAATTACTCATTATGTATTGTCGTTTTCAAGGGTTGTTGTTCTAGAATTGTAGCTATTTTCACCAACTACTCTATGATTCTTTTAAAATGTGAAATCCATTATGGATTTTACTTGATGGAGAATGAGAGAATGATTATAATTGGTTTTGTATACCTTGGGTTACCTACCTAGTTCCAAGGATAAAACTTTATCAAGAAAGTAAAACTATTGTTTAAGACTAATTATATTTAAAAGATAAATTATGTTACAACCATGTTTTCATCATTTAATGTTCATAACCCTAATCTCTTTTACTCATGTGACTGAGTGGAAACAATATTTTACATATGGTATCAAAGCGGGTTCAATGCTGTGACACTGGACCTGTACGCTTTTCATTGTTGTATATTGATAGTTAGAGTTGTATCACTAATAAAATTTTGAAATTTTCCATGCAGGTAATCATGGTTAGAGGACACAGGATGAGTAGCCGTCATGGTGCAGGAGGAAGAGGTATGCCTCCTTTGAGTAGATCCACGCTAGAGGGATCTAACCCTCAGGGATATGAGTAAGCTACTGAGCATGAGCAACTTCTAGTGGGAGATGTGGTAGGTATGATGAGATCCTTCCAGAGGATGTCAGAGGCATTGATCATCCATATTGATCAGAATGAGGGTAGAACTTATGTTCCCAATGAGGGTTGATAGCGCCCTCCAGTGGTTAGCAGTAGTGTACATAGGTAACTCAAGAAAGTAAAATTTCCTGAGTTCATGGGTTCCACAAACAGTTAGAAAAACATGATCACGGAGAAATAAAATAAAACAAATTTGGAAATAAAACACAAAAGATACACAATACAATAGAGACACAAATATACATGGTTCACCTAGTGTGTTCTACGTCCACCATAGAAATTTCTAGGTCGTTCCTTTTTATTATTCAACAAAATGAAGGGATACAACCTACAACTCAACCAATATAACTTCTTCTTCTTTCTCTCGCAGTATCCTATGTCAGAATACAACTTTCACAATAATACACATCCACAATACAATTACCTCATATGAGAGGGTTGCCTTCTAGAAAAAAAACCCCTAAAAATAACTTCTACCGTCAGATCTGTGACCTTTTAATGAACGATCCAAATTGACTATGAAATTATAATATTTTACACGGAAATTTTTCTCAATATTTCACTTCGTTGGTGATGCCCCCGAATCCCTTGCCAGGGGGGGTAAATTTTTTTCCACCACCTCCCTTGGACCCCCCTGGAAATAGTTGTGGGGTTGAAATCCTCCCCACACCCCCCCATTAGGGAATGAGTTCCAAGCATGGATAAAAAAAACCTTTGAATAAGGAATATAATCAGGTTCGACAACCAACACGGATGACTTAGCCACTGAGGCATGGTTGGAGAACATGGCGATGTGATTTGCACTTCTCCATTACACCTCCAACATGACAATTTGCATGGAGGTCACTCAACTAAAAGGGATTTCTCTAATTTGGTTGAAGACACTCTTACCTCAACTAAACATGGTTGTTGAAGACGTGTCATGGGAATTGTTCGAGGAACGATTCCGGGAGAGGTACTTGTCTGAGGAATTCATTAGGAGCCAACTTAATGAGTTCAAATCCTTATGACATGTTAGTCATACAGTATTGGATTATGAGGCCAGGTTCATGGAGCAATTCAGATATGATCCTCATATGAACACCGAGAAACTTAAGGTTAACAATTTTGTGTTCGGCCTCAACTTCAACATCCGTGAAAAAGTGAGGATTTTGATGCCTCAAACATTACACGATGCAGTTCAGAAGGAACTCATTGTTGAGGAAGAGATAAACAATGGGTTTCAAGGTAGAACTCCTTCCAGATAGACTGGACAGGTGCTACCAAGAGTGCATCAACATCAGACACCAGTTAGATAGACTTATGGGCACCATGATATGCCTAGAGGATCTGTATTCTCGAGATAGAGACAATAGACTCCTCAACAGAGGAATCCTTACAAATCACCACAACAACAACAAAAAAAACATCCATAGCAATAGTAGTTGTTTTTTACCTATTCCGCAAAACAAACCAACACAATAGACTCCTAGGCGAACAACTTCTACTTTTGGGACAAGGAGCACCAGACCGAAGAATGGATGCTAGACACGTGGAGAGCCACACTACCAGAGAGGTTTTCCTATTGATAAGGAAAGAGTTGTCATATCTTTAGGACCTACGATAGTTGGATATTTGGGAAAGTCCCACAAGATACATGCAACGATGAATAACCTCCAGGCCAAGCATTAGTCCACTATTCTTGAGATGCCAAGTATGATTGTCGATCAACATTTTAGTATTTTAATAGATCTAGGAGCTACTGAAAGTTTTATATCTAGTGTTTTGCTTAAACTAATTAAGGTAAAGGAAATCAAACAAGATGCATTTAGGCATGTGGAAATGGCATCTAGTGCCAAACAAAAGGTTGGAGTAAAAGCTAAGGATTGTAACATTAACTTGGGTGACTTCGTGATAAGTGTAAACTTGTATGTTACAATGTTGGGATCTAATGATGTAGTGATCAGAATGGATTGGTTAGAATTGCACGATGTGATACTTAACTACAAGACAAAATGGTTAAGTTTAACACATGATTTGGGACATAGCAGAGTAATTGTAGGAAGAAACTAGGGAGTCTTGTTGAGGTTTATTTCTTCCTTACAATTAAAGAAAATTATGTGCAAGGGGTGTACATTATACACCATATTAGTGCTTAACGAAAATGGGGACATAAAAGGATTATAAAATCTTCTTGTAGTATCGGATTTTGTCGATGTATTTCCTGAGGAATTACCAGGTTTTCTACTAGAAAGAGAATTGGAGTTTACCATAGATTTGAAACCTGGAACTGAACATATTGCAATAACGTCATACTAGATGTCGACACCATAATTGAAGGAGTTGAAAATTAAATTGAAGGAGTTGTTGGATTTGGGACTTATACATCCAAGTTGTAACACCCCTGTTTCCCCTAGCTTGTAAATATAACTATAACTTGCCAAAAGACTATGGGCAGACTAAATGTGTGTGAACATTGGAACTGATGAACCTTTTTATTATAAAAGGTAATGTGTGTGTGTATATATGTATGTATGTATTTTCTGCTATTAAATAAAATGGAAAGTGTTGCACAGCTGCGGAAAGGCGTTTTCCAAGATAGACCATGATGTTATGAGAGATATGGAGAGGGGAACCAAAAATCATTGAGATGACCCCCACCAGACCAGTACCTTATTGGATTTAAATTATTCAGACCCAGAACAGTTCTCTGACCCATAAATAAATTACCAGTCAGGCAGGTGGTTGGGAAGCCCTCCTCAAGAATTAATGAGGAGATGGGGAAGAGTACCCATTGGAAATATTTCCTGAACTAACCATGAACTCAGGATTCATAACCACACAACCTTGTTGAAGAAGGAAATAAAATAAGGAAGTTTGTGGGAAAAATGAGGAGCGAAGGAGTGAGTGGAGAGACCATTCGTCTTGAAGGAGAAGAGCTTATGCAGCTCTATGGTTCTGAAGAAAACTGGACAATGATATTTCTTTGTGTGCAATAAGTTGTTGGTATAATTTTTGGTCTAAGATGATAAACGGGGTTGCAAGAAGATGAGTGACTAAGGAAGAATGCGTTGCAGGCCCCCTTGCTTTGTGAAAAGAAAACCAATTTCCAAGTTCCTGTGGGAGGAAGAGAGTAACATTTTTCCTCGACTGTCATTGAACAAGGATGAAGAGTCTCTCTCAGAGCATCATGGTCTAGCTAGGGGATGTCCAATAGTAAATTCATTCAGGAGTGTTTGTGCCTACGGTTGGGTGGAAAAAGGCACCCCTCTTTGCAATTGCTTCACAAATCTGGTTTCTTGATAAGTATTCTTATCTTTTGTATAATAGAATTGAAATGATGGTTTAATGTTTATGTCTATGATTAAAATTTTTGTTTTATGATTAATTATAGAAATTATTATGTTTATTCTACAAACCCCTATTTTTGAATGGTTCCTGGTTGTCTTCGCTTAGTAGAAGGAGGACTAATATACATGGGTATTCAAATGAACTTAGAAACAAGGTCATGGTTCCTGAATAGGTCAAATAATACATTTTCATGTTTTAGAACTTAAGTTTGTGAATGGAATGTGCTTCCTTCAAACCATTCGACCAAGAGACCAAGGGTTCATGCCCGTAGCCTTAACCAATTCTTTGCTAAGAATTATGAGTGTAGGCATTGGAGCTTGATAAAGTTCCATATGACTGGGACCTTAGAACCCTTCATTAGGTCCAAAAGGAGCTAAGCCATATTGGCTTTGGAACTTCGGGAGTTCAGAGATCCGGGATGTTATGACCTTACAACCTTCAAAATCAACCAAAGGAAACCTGCTAGTGCAGTTACTGAAGAAGTTGACCGACATCTAGCGGTTCCCTTAACCATGACTATGGGACTTGTCCCATCGTTAAACCCTGACCCACTTAACGATCATGAAGTAACACGAGCCTCATATCTGAGGGTATTCGAGAGTCTCCCTGACCGTTGGATATACATCGTGGTCAGTCTAGCATTGATTGCTTCAGAATAACATAGGTGTCATAGCACCAAAATCCCCAAATGTTGAAGTTGCGAATTAACAAGAACTGCATATCTGGGGATGCTTCAGGATCTTCCCTAGCCATTGGATATATGTTGCGATCAATCTGTCATTGGCCACTCTGGGAGATAGGGGGTGGTAAGTGGGAAGAACCCTCAAACACTGATCTCACAAAATGACAAGATTTGTAGATCTGAGGACGTTACAGGACCATTCCGAGCTGTTGGATCTAGATAGTGGTTAGCCTAACGTTGACCACTCCAAGAACAAAGAGGAAGTTACACCACAGATCCCTCAAATGTCTGGAATATACCAGATATAAAATGTATGCAGAACAAAAGTAAATTGCTATAAATGGAAGAATAACAACAATATAACCAAAACATTCACCATAATAGCACTGAAATGATATGAGAATAATAACAGAAATAACACTTTGAATCTGAAAGAATTGTTCATGGGCCTCTTCGAGGGGGCAAACTCTAGTTGATCAGAGATCTATTACAATAATATCCAAGCTAGGTTTCTCATACCCTTGACTCCTATTAATACTAAAAAGAAGCATCTAAAGGAAGATCCTTCTAGAAGCAGAAGCTTCTATTAGGTCTTCTTACATCCACCTTATTCTATTTTATTGAAAGGCATTGTTAATATTGACCTTTATTACATCCAAATATATTGTTCTACCTATGTGAGGGTTAGGACCCTAACATGTCCGCCCCCTTAAAAACAACCTTGTCCTCAAGGCTTGAGATGAGGAAATTGTTGCAGAATGGTAGTTGGTTCCCAAGTGGCATCTGCTGGAGTTGTATATTTCCACTGGACTAGCACTTCCTTGATGGTTCTCTGACTTAGGTGGTGCTCATGCTGGTCCAAAAATTCTTATGGCTATAGCCAAATGGATCCTTCTTCAGCTAACTCTGGAAGGTTGGTTTGAATTTGGTACTTAGATCCAATCACCTTCTTTAAGCATGAAACATGAAAAACAAGATGTAGCTTCGAATGGCTGGGAAAAGCTAACTGATAGGCTACTTGTCCCACATGCTTGAGAACAATATAAGGACCATAAAATTTGGGCGCTATCTTCTGACAATGCTTGACCTTGAGGGAAGTTTGCTTGTAAGGTTGCAGTCGAAGAAACACCTGATCCCCTTCTGCAAATTGATGTTCAGAGTGACCTTTATCTGCTTGTTGCTTCATGTGATTTTGTGCCATGACCAAATTCTCTTTGAGGGTATGAAGAATATCCTCTCGAGCTGTAAGTGTTAGGTCAATCGCTTGGACCTTCGAGGCACCCGATAAGTATGAGAGAACTGAAGGTGGTTGTTGTCCATATACCGCTTCAAAAGGAGTCATGTGTGTAGTTGTATGGTATGAAGTGTTGTACCGCTATTCAGCTAGGGGTAACCATTGAGCCCACTAATTTTTCTTTTCTGAGGAAAAACACCTCAAATATGTTTCCAAACACTTGTTGACAACTTTCGTTTGGCCATCAGTCTAGGGATGATAAGCTGTGCTGAGATGCAATTCGGTGCCTTGTATATTGAATAGTTCTTGCCAAAAATTGCTTGTGAAAGTTGGGTTGTGATAAAAAACAATAGAGTGCGGCATGCCATGAAGCTTGAAGACCTGATCCATGAAAATTTGAATCACCATGGATGCTGTAAAAGGGTGTTGAAGGGCACATAAATGAGAATACTTGGAAAGGCGATCAACAACCACCATGATGATTGATTTATTTCTCGATTTGGGTAAGCCGGTAATAAAATCCATAGAGATATCCTTCCAAATAGCAGGTGGAATCGGGAGCGGTTGTAGTGGGCCCAGAGATTTGAATGTTTCTCCCTTGTTGCATTGACACACATCACATTCAACAACAAAATTATGAATGTCCTATTTTATACCATCCTAGAAAAAGGAACGTTTGACCCTGTCA